>PVIC010005498.1:45181-57713 GCA_004025085.1 Thryonomys swinderianus
AAAAAAAAAAAAAAAACAAAAAACTCCTCTTAGATTTTCATGGCCACATGTTGTAAATAAGATGTCTAGTCCTTGTTGGTCTCAGGAGATAGACCTCTATCCATTGATGCTACCTTCCTTTGTATTCCAGCCCTGTTCAGTCTTCCAGGGTCATGATCTTTACACACACACACACACAAACACACCAGTGGTACTGGGGGTTGAATCCAAGGGTGTTCTAACACTGAGTTACATCTCCAGCCCTTTAATTTTTTTAAAGAAAAGATCTTACTGAGTTGCCCAGAACTTAGAGTTTCCCTACTTTATACTCCTGACTACCTGGGATTATAGGCATGTGCCACCATATCTAGCTTTCCAGATATTTCTAAAAGATTAATTGGAACATTTTTAAACCTGTGTCCTTCCCTCTCTCCTTAGGTGCTGTACCCTGTGTGCCATGTGCGTAACCTGATGCTGTGGAGTGCAGTGTACCTGCCCTGCCCATCCCCATCTACTCCCGTGGATGACAGTTGTGCACCATACCCAGCCCCAGGCACTAGCCCTGATGATACCCCCCTGAGCCGGTGAGCACAGGGCTGTTGCCACAGACCACAACTCACATATGGTTATATTCCTGTTTGGGCACCTGCCCAGGGTTGATCAGAAACCATGATATTGTCTGGGTCTATAATATCTTCCTTAGCCCCTTGAAGTTTTCTCAGGGAAGACAGTAAGAGACTTGCTTTTGGAAATGGGTCGGGCCCTATTGCTACATTGTTCTACCACATGCACTCAGCAGTTTTTCAGTGATAAGGGAAGATCTGCAAGGCTCTTTGTGAACTCCTGATTTTTGTTTCACCCACTGCTGTCTCTGCTCATATTACCTTGCTCTGATTTGTCTTCTGAGGCTTGAAAGGCAAATCCTGTGTGATGGTAGAAATTTTGGCTTTGCCACTTGTGAGTTAGCTTATTAAATTCAGAGTGATAGATAATTTTCAATTTAAAATACTGTAATATCAAAAAGTCAGAGCTACTCTGCTATAAGCTGAGAAATATAACAGCATCATGAAAAACACTTTAAGAGAGGCCTATCACCAATTTTGTCATAAAGGGACAGAAACATGGGTGTATAGCACCCATATTTATTATTTTAAATGTTTCTATTGCTGAATCATTGATTATATTGATGAAATAAAGTATTGAATTTTTAATATTTATTCAATGCTCATAAAAAAGCATCAGAATTTTCAACATCACCTTTTCTTTTTTGTGTAGAGTCTAAAAATGTAACAAGTAAATTCCTATGACGGTGAAAATACCAGTAGAACTCTAGGAAAAAAAAATCTTTCAGTTTGTCACACTTAAAGCAGTCTTACATATGACAACTCCAGTCTGCTGAGCCTTTTTTCAAAGATGCCATGTTTTCTATCTTGTGTGCCATGATGGGCAGCTTGTTAAAACTTAACTGTCTTCTGCTTCTCTCTGAATTGCCCCAAAGATTCTCATTTTCCCTAAACCCCTCCCCCTTTTTTAGGCTACCAAAGACTAGATCATTTGACAATCTGACAACAGCCTGTGACAACACAATTCCTCTAGCCAGTCGGCGCAGCAGCGACCCCAGCTTGAATGAGAAGTGGCAGGAACACCGGCGTTCACTGGAGCTGAGCAGCCTAGCTGGACCTGGAGAGGAGCCTCCTGCTGCTGCTGACACCCTGGGGAAGCCCAGCAGAGTTCCGGGTGGTGCCGAGCTATCGGTGGCAGCTGGAGTGGCCGAAGGGCAGATGGAGAACATTTTGCAAGAAGCCACCAAAGAGGAGAGTGGAGTGGAGGAGACTGCTCATAAGGGCAGTGTCAAGATGCCAGAGGTCAGACAGGAGGCAACCCTAGTGAAGGAGAGCAGGATGACGATGGCTGATGGTTCGGCCATTGTATTTTATCAAGAACCAGAGCTGGATGATGCTCTTTTGAGAAGCCACCCTGATACTGCCCTTTCACTGTTCTCACAGGATATTCCTGAGAAGCAGGATGTATTCAATGTTCTCAATTCACTCCAGACTACCCCCAAGGGAGAGGATATCCAGGAGGTCTCTGTGGAGCAGCCTCAATTAGTGGGTATCACAGAGGATCGAGAGGATGCAGTTCCTCACATCCCAGTAGATGTTAAAGTTGGCAATGGTACCTCATTATCTAGTTCTCTACTACCTTCCCAAGTCCCATTTGAGACCAGAGGACCAAACATGGACAATCCCATGAATATGTTAATAGAAGATAAGGTAAAGTCAGAAAGTGAGCCCCAAGTCCATCATAGACCTTGTCCTGTAATCAGTGGTAAGTTCAGTGGCAAGGATATGTTTCCTCCAGTTCTGGAGCCCAGGCCTGTGGAAAGGAATCTAGCTGAGAGGCCCCAGGGGGTGTCTGTGGTACAGAGGACTTCCCCTGGCAGCACTGTTAGCCCAACACGGGCCATTTGTGCCTTGGCTTTAGCTGAATGTAAAGAAGGGCTTGTATGCAATGGTGCCCCAGAGACTGAAAACAAGGCCTCAGAGCAACCCCCAATGCCTGGCACTCCTCAGAAGTACTCCACACCCAATGGACACTGTGCCAATGGGGAGGCTGCAAAGAGCAAGGACTCACTGAGCCGCCAGCTGTCTGCCATAAGCTGTAACTCTACCCACTTACACTCGAGGAACTTGCATCACAAGTGGCTGCACAGCCATTCGGGGAGACCATCTGCAAGTAGCAGCCCCGACCAGCCTTCCCGAAGCCACCTGGACGATGATGGCATGCCTGTGTACACGGACACAATCCAGCAGCGCCTGCGTCAGATTGAGTCAGGCCACCAGCAGGAAGTAGAAACCTTGAAGAAACAAGTCCAGGAGCTGAAGAGTCGCCTGGAGAGCCAGTACCTGACCAGCTCCCTACGCTTCAATGGGGACTTTGGAGATGAAGTGGTGAGTAGGTCATGGTTCATCCATAGCTTCCCAAGGAGACAGGGCCCACTGAGTGTTGGTGCCCTTTGGACTGTGTACAGTTATAGATACAGAGTTCTAAACAAACTGGGCAGGTCCAAAGTAGCCCTATTGACAGGAGGTAGAGATGGTCTTCAGCCACCTGAGTGGCATCTGCCTCTTTTCACCTTTCCTTATTTCCTGTGTCCTGTTGAAACATTTTGTGAGAGGGCAAGAGTTAGCATGTTGTGTGGTGACCAGATCTCTTCAGAGAGTATTCTATGTCCTTAACAGGTCTTGAATTCCTGCCCATAATGGCATCTGTAGCCCAATGCCAAGTATTCCTGTCAAATTGTAGTGCTTGTCCGGTAACTAGCGAACTGTTACCCTTCCCAGACATGGCCTGTATCTTTGAAATTATAGTTATTTTTTAAGCAAATACTTGAACACATTCTGTCAGACACTGGCAATAAAAGTGGAAAGAAGGGATTGGTTGTTAGCACTGTTGACAAGTTAACTGATGGTGTTTGGTGATCAAAATGAGGGCTTCAGAGGGAAGGTTTTCTAAGGTTTTTTTGACAGACCTGGGTAGTTTGTCAAGTACAAGTGTGAGCCAGGCTCTGAAGCCATCAGTGTACATTAAAGGCGAGCATATCTGATGATTTTCAATCCAGAGAAACTTATTGGCTTTTTTTCATACTAATGATGGCCTCTTACTGTTCCAAAGAGTGCTTCAAAGAAATGAGGGTATAGTCAAAGCACAGTTTTAACTTAGTGGCAAGGTGGGATCAACAGGATCACCATAGCAGCTGAAACTGGGAGTTTCCACTCATCCTGGTCACTTCTATCTTTACTTCTTGAACCCTGAGGCCTGTCTTTCCATTCAGGTGTCATTGCACCCAACCCACGTCAGCTCAGCTCAACCCCATCTGCAGTTGTTCAGTACAAAGTTCACTGATGCATCTGCAAATTCAGTGGCCCTAGCGCTCAATTCCCAGTGCTCCTTTCTTCACCAAGCCCTTTCTTCCTTTGGGAGGAGACCAAGGTCATTCTGTTCAGCTATGTTTGTTTGCCAACAGACTTCAATACCCGACTCGGAAAGCAATCTGGATCAGAACTGTTTGTCTCGCTGCAGCACAGAGATTTTCTCTGAAGCCAGCTGGGAGCAGGTGGATAAACAGGACACAGAGGTACAGGCTCAACCCCTGCTCTCAGTGCCATCGATGCAACTATTTACAGTTCTTCTCTCCCTTCAGCCCTGCCCCGTGCCCCTGGCCAAGGAAGAACATCATAGTACAGTTAGCCTTGAGTCTCTGGCATCTCAGTTCCTGTGAGCCTACATCAAGCCCATCATTTCTAAGCCAGGAGATTGAGCGAGTGGGCCTTCTCACTTCATTATCTCTGTGAATTGGAGCCTTGCCAGCTCTCACAGTGACCAAGGTGCTGCTGCGTGCCACTTTATGTCAGGGGAGATTGGAGTCACCTCCAGGGAAATGATTTGGACGCCTTTCTTGTACTGTTGACATCAGACCTGTTGAGCTGGTGCCACGGGAGCCTGTGTGGTCCTTGTGACCCTTGCTGCACCCAGCATGGCTCTGTTGGCTCCAGCTGGGTGGCCCATGTCCTGTTGCTAAACTGGCCTCCTCTGTTTTGCAGATGACCCGTTGGCTCCCTGACCACCTAGCCGCCCACTGCTATGCGTGTGACAGTGCCTTCTGGCTTGCCAGCAGGAAGCACCACTGCAGGTATACCGGGGGTACGGCAGGGTGGGTTGGGGTAGACAGGCTACACAGAGTTTGCAGAGTGTGCTTTTGCAGGCGCCCTGCTGGAAGTTCCTGACTGGGAAGACCTTGGGGTCTCCTCTTTGGTGTTTGGAGAACCGCGTTTGATAGTTTTGTTCTAGTTTGAAGTGATCACTGTTAAGTTTTGAAGTGGCTAAATGATACCTTCTTGTTTTGTCTCCCAGAGTGGTGGGACAACAACACTCAAATCACTGTCTTACTCCAAGTGTAAAATGTAACGTGACTACTAGGAACAAAAATAGTTTTGAAGCTATGGTCAGAAAACCTCATTTTCCTACTCCTTTTCTGCTCCATGGTTCTGAGCTTGTCCTTTGTGCCATTAATGAGCAGATACAGCTAAAGAGAGTAGTAGAAATAGCTGAGGACAGTCTTTAATTCCTAGGGCTCCCAACTTCTCTCTTGTCTGGATAGTGAGTTAGTAGGTATGCTTTGGTCCAGCTGGGGTGGTGACTTGCTGCAGGTGTTCAGGCTTGTTGGGGTTGGAAGTTTATCAACATCATGCTATGGCTCAGCTTCACAAGTGATGGATTGAAAATGAGTCAACCTCTTTGTCTATTAATGATGCTTCTAGGAACATGTATTTTCCCATCTTGCACCCTGAGCCCAAATGTCTTTGGTTGACTTCTTCTCTGAGCTCTTTCTCCCCTCCTTGCAGGGACACTGACCGTGTTGATCAAACGTGGTGAGCATTTGCAACAACCTGTCTGTGATGTCTGCACATGTACAGTAACTTCACACTAATGCTGTTATTCCCCCTCTCTGCACTGGGTTGAAGCCTGGGGTTAGGGAGCACAGGTAGGCAGATGGACTTAGAGGAATCTACAGCAGCTGACAGAGGAGACTCGAGGGCAAGTCCCCAGCTGCAGTAAGTGCTCCCCTCCTGACCATCCAAATCAGCTTGTCAATCTTGCTTTTGACAAGAAGTGCTACTTCTGCAGCGGCTGATCTTGTGAAGAGCCATATGGGTTTTCAGAGCTATTTCTTTCAGGTCAGTCATTCACTGACGTGTAACTTCCAGGCCAGACAGCACCACTGTTCTTTGTTTTGTTTTGTTTTGTTTTGTGTTTTTTTGAGACAGGGTCTCATTTATAGTTCAGACTGACCCTGGGCTCACTATATAATCCAGGCAAGTCTCAAACTCAGCAATCCTCCTGCCTCTGCCTCTTGAGTGCTGGGATTACAGGCGTGAGCCACCACACCTGGCTCTCGTTTTGTTTTTAAAAAGAGATCTGAATAGAGATGAACTTCTTATAGAATTATTTAAGCATGGAAGACTTAGGAAAGACTCCACTCAGGTCTTTCTGGATCTCCTGAAAGAAGTCAGGTAGAAAAACTTAACTGTTGAAAGTCACGTCAGGCTTTTGAGCTGAAGCCTGGCATGTACATTAAAGATGTAGACATTTGGAGATTTTCCTGTGTAACCACAGGTTCTTACTGATGCTTTCTGGAGACAGTTATATGGTACTTATTACACTCTAGGAGATAAATTTTGTGTGTACATTTTACTTTACTGTCTTTCCATTGCCCTGTGTCCTTTCCCTTCTATAGTATTCTTCCATCTGAGCTGTCCTGCTATGCCAGGGTGCCCTTGATCCAGTGGTGGGTTTGAATTCTGAATAGCATAACAACAAAGGTAGTGAGTGATGCTGGTTAAAAGGTGATTGTTTTCTGTAGATGCCTTTTCCTAGTCTTTGATGGGCTGTGTCAGGCCCCTTGGAATTTCCTATTCTGGACTCACTGGGATTGGATTATACTCTAGGGCCCAGCAAAAGTAAGTTGTAAGGCAGGCAGAAACTCATCCTCTATCACTTCTCTTTCCTTTTAGCTGTGACAGATAGTGGTCAGGATATATGGACCTGTACTGCAGATGCATCAGAGCAGGGCTTTTGGTGGAGGTGGCCTGGGCCTATGTATGGTCAGGCCCTTGGGGACACCCCTGAGTTTCCCTGGAGATGTATAGAGGAGGGTAGCAGGAGATAACTGACTGACAGCTATCTAATAAGGGTGAGTGTGTGTGCACGTATGCTTATCCACACGCTTATCAACTTTCACCTCTCCTCTTCTATTCTCTGAGCATGTATCGTGGGCTGCTTGACTCCTGGCTTTGCATGCTCCCTACAGAGCAGTATTAGATGGCAGCAGTCTGCCCACCCAAGTTGCTCCCTCTGAGCCTTTAGAGCAGTAGTAGTCCTTGGGCAAGGCTCCTTACCTTAGCAAGGCTGAGTGATTGTCCCTCTCCTCTGAGGGCCCCAGCAACAGCTTCATATGACTTGAGATTCTCAATGGTCACAAGCTACACAGGGGCTATTGCCCAGATGGGTATGACCATTGGGTAGGTTCCTGGGTTAGGACTTTGCCATTGAGCTAGCAGCAGCTATAGCTTGACCCATTTGTTCTTACAAATTTCTCTTGAGCACATCCTACTCACACCGTGAACCATTGTAAGGAAAGCAAGTGTCTGTGGCCCCAAAGTGAAAGTGACCTGTGATTCTGCCCAGCATTTAATCTCAGAGGAGTCTCCAGCATATCCACATTACACTCAACAGAATTTTGTCTTATGAGATACATTTTCCAATTGCATATCTACTAGCTGAAACTGTTTGTTTTTTCTCATCCCAAGGAATTGTGGGAACGTATTCTGCTCCAGTTGTTGCAACCAGAAGGTTCCAGTTCCTAGCCAGCAGCTCTTTGAACCCAGTCGAGTGTGCAAGGCTTGCTATAGCAGCCTACATCCTACGAGTTCCAGCATTGACCTTGAACTGGATAAACCCATTGCTGCCACTTCAAACTGAAGCTCAGTGACCTGGGGTGGGCAGAGGCCAAGCTGCTGTTCCTCTGACAGGCCCACGCAGCCTGGGAAGACTGAGAGGCCTGTGCACTTTGGAATGGGGCATGGAACCGCCTGTACAGAGTGACAGAAATTGGGATGTACCACTGGATTGTAGATTGATTTTTCTTTTAACTCCTCTTCCCTTTTCTATACTCCCTCTGCCTTCAAAAAAGAAAAGGTCCCCAGATTGTCTTAATTTTTTTTTTTAATGAAAGACCAGAAGTTGCCAGGCCCTCTATAACTGCTGAGCTGCCTCTGTCAGGCACACTGAGGGATGGCATGATGGTTGTGGAGGAGGCTGGTCAGAACCAGGAGTAGAGGCCTGAGACAGTGAACAGAAAGAGCCAGTGCTGATATTTGTGACCATTCTTCATGCCACCACCACATCAGACTATCAGACTGGTTGGGAAACCTGTGCTGCTGGAGAGGCTAAAATCATCTTCCCGAGAACACTGACCCAGGGCCTCTCTCCTGATAGAGGCTGGGCTCAACCCACCTCACAGATACACAGGATTGGCATTTGGAGGGAACGACACATAGTGTTTGCAAGCCCCAAACTCCTCCTGTTAGGAAGGAAGATGTGTGCTCTTTGAGGCAAGTGAGGGGGCTGGGGTTGGGTGATCAGCATGTTGTTCCCCATAGGATTCTGTTTTTTAACTTGACCTAGATTGTCTAGGGCTCCCTTCACTTACAAGGGGCTGTTCCCTGGGTAGGCTGGTAGTGCTTCCTCAGTCATAAAAGTGTAGTCTGGCCACAATGTGGTGTTTGCTGCTATGGCCAAGGCCTCCCCTGAGCCCAGGCATATCCAAGAGCCCCATTCCAGGGCCTGATCCCCCAATTCTTTCTCAGCCAGCACAGGGAAATCCAGACTCAGGGTTCCAAAAATTCCCATTCCCAAACCAAACCAATCATGGATCTCCCACTTAAGGGGTAGAATCAGCCTTTAGAGTTACAAAGGTCCCCACAAAATCAGCCTTCCTCCTCCTGTCCTTCTTGGCAGCACAAAGGAGCCCAGTAGCTCCCCTGCCCTACTTTGGGCTACCTGAGTGAGCACAAGCCCACTAACTGGTAGCTGGCAGTAAAGGGATAGTGGTGACTTTGCGGGGCTTCTTACAGAAGGGACATGGTTTGGAGGAGATTAAGGGTACCTTTCCTCAGTGAGATTTAATGTGGTCCAAAAGGAGCCTTAAATCAAGAATATTTGTGGTGAAAGTGAGTATGGGGAAGGGTGGAGAGAAGTTCAGGTTTGTGTTCTGTAAGGTTGGCTCCATGTTTTGTGCCTGCTCTCCCTCTTGGGGAAGGACCACACTTGGCTGTGCGGACAGCTGGTAACAAGGCAGATCATGGTGAGGTGGGTGTGAGGTCAGGGAACAGTTAAGTTCCACTCTTGCAGTGCTTCTCTCCCCCTTCGAAACAGTCCCTTGGCCAAGAGCAAGCTGTCTCAGGAAGGTATCTTCTACATATCCTGAGTATGGTTACATGTGGCCAAGACACTTTCCCTGGCACTGTCAGTCCAGGCAAATCCCAGAGCGTCTTGAGCATGACCCCGACTCCCACAGCAGCAGTGTCTCAGAGTCTGTGTTTAGTGAAACAGGGTGAAATTCTTCTCCACACTCTACGTGGTCTAGTGCAGGTAGGGAGAAGTCAGTATAGATGGAGATTGTGCAGTTCCTAGTGACAGGTGCCAAGAGGTTATGATACGGGTTTCTTGGGTCTGATGTACAGTGTGAATAAATGCTTGCAGCTCTTAGCTCTTTTTTGATCAATGAAGCACTTTTTTATTAATATTTTTCTTTGTATGTAAAGGAGGAACCGTAACTCTCCATAGCTGTACATATAACCCTTTTCTCCTAAAGAGGAGTCAGTGCTCCTATATTTTTCATTTTTGTCAAAGCAAGAAGTAAATACTTTAGAATTGTTAAATATATAAATAAAACAAATAAAGTTGAGTGTTCTGCATGGTGGCATTTGCTAACACGTTCTAATTCTTTGCCCAGTGATTTAGCCCCTCTTCGTCCCTTTTCCTGCTCTCAAAGAAGTGGTTTGAGGTGCTGTTGGGAAGCTGACCTTTGATGAAGGAAAACGTCAGATTGTTTTTGGATTCTAGGCCATGGTAAGGAGCCTCACCATGATGCCTAGGCACTGAAAAACATTTCCTTATTGATTTTGCCCCAAGATCTACCAAACTGAAGAAGGGCAAAGCACTCAAGAATTGCACATCAGTAATAATTAAAACTACCTCTGACCTCTAAGCTTTTAAATATTTTTTTCCTGCTCCTCTGATTTCAGGGCACCCAGTCCCCTGGACCTGAATTCCACCTCATCAAGAGAGTGTTAGTGCTGCCTGTGTACTGGGGGGGGGTGACAAAACTCCACCTGCCATTCTTAGATGAGCAGAATTGGGAGCAAAACAGAATCAGATGGGAATAGATTTGGGGCCCAATATGGTCTCCCTCCTCTATCCCTCTCTCCACACACAGGAAGCTCTGCTCTTTTAATTTCTCATTACTACTTCCAGTTGAACAAGGCCATGACATCTAGTCAGTTTTAGACTAGTTCCTACACTTCAGGGGATTTTCTTTCCCTTTCTGGCTGTTGAGCACCCTTCTCAACTCTTGGTCTATGAATGAGCTATATTAGGTAGTTATTTCCTCAGGAAAGTTGGTGTTAAATACCAGCAGCTCTGAGGTTCTCAGCCCACTGTCTGTGGTGAGATGGCTGGGCTTTGAAGTATCCTGCTCAGATCTCTCTTCCCTTGGGGGCCTTAACCCTTGGGGCAATCTTGGTCACTATCCCAATGTACCTTCTCACTAAAGAACTAAGGTCTTAAAACACCTCAGCTAGTTCCAGTCTGAAAGCCGTGGGTGCTGTTCAGCAGATACCTGAAAATAAGCCTGTCTGAGGTGTTACCTTGGACCCTTCAGTCTGCCAACTGAACCCCATGTATGTTCAGGTGGTGAAAAACCTGAGTGTATGTCATAGCTGTGCCTACACACAGCCACTGACTCCTGAGTTCTAATGGTGTAATCCTCACCAAGTTAAAACATTGGTACCATCCATCTAGCAGGCTTGTCAAGAGTCCATAAGTGGAAAACTGCTGGAGGCAGGGATATTGAACAGCCAGGAAACTAGTAAGTTTCCTGCACAGTATGGCTTAAAGGCAGAGAACTACCCTGTGGAAGGTGGTGCTGCATGGAGAAAAGCAGTTCTCTGTGGGTAACTTTGTCCAGCCAAAAGTGGAGGAATTAAGTCTGAAGCACTAGGCCACTAACAGTGACTCTGCACTACCAAGATGGCCTCTTCATCTCTACTTCAGTGTTGGCACTGTGTCAGTAACCTTATTTTTAGATACCTTAAGGTCTCCTTAATACCTGGCCCCTCCATCCCCAAAACACAAGGTGATACAGGTGCCTTAACCTGGGATTTCCCAGTAAGGTTGTACCCAGCACTTTTTCTGTAATAATTTTGCTTACTTGACATGCTGCAGAGAATATTCTATGAATTAAAGTACTGTGAGCTAAAAGAGAATGAACAAAAACAGTGCCATAGTCTCTTAATCTTAAAACACATTAAAATGGGAATTGAGTGTCTATCCTAGAATATGATCATAAGCTATTGCCCTTGAGATAGCTGGTATGTTCGTCTGCTTGTATGTGAGGCTAGGAGAGCTTATCCATATCAGTTAACTCTAGACCTTTTTAAGAATAAAGGTCGATTCAAAGGTGCCATTGAGGGATGTCATTTGTCTGATGCCTGCTCAAGTGCCCTGTTCCTGGGGTTGCAGCTGTATCCTCCCAAGTCTCATTGGCTAAAAGTAGGGCTAACAGCCAAATTTAAAATAGATCCTGGGCTCTGGAAAAAGAGTTGGGAAACATGGCAGGAGTCCCAGCTCTTTAATTTCTAGTCACATTCCCAAGAATATTGCTCAGAGTTGAGATTAGTGACAAGATCTCTCAAGGGCAGGACCAGAATGTGTGAGAGGGTTCCTGTCAGGAGTAGGGCATGACCACTCGAAGCCTCTGACACTTAAACGTGAGTCCCACCATCCCTCAGAGCTAGGTAGAGGTCATCCACTGTGGCATTCTGAGCAGCTGTTGCTGTAAAAGGCCTGCTCAGTGGGGCCAGGCATGAAGGGTACAGGCCGGGGAGGTAGACATCCTCTGATTGGGAATTACAATGTTTGTAAATGCTGCTATTGTATTTTATTTGCCATTTAAGTTCTTTTAAATCCGAGTTCTTAGCTTTTCTTACAGTGGTCACAATTGCATTTGAATTGTTTTCAATGAAGTTTTACATCAGCATTTTAAATTGGCCTTTGCTTTCCAACTGGCTTTTTTTTTTTTTTTAAGAGAATACAACCTGTGAAGCTTGGATGCTGTTGAAATATACTGGTGTGTTGCTGCTGACAGTAGTGCTTGCCTATTGTGACAGCACTGAATCTGCTGTAACCTCACTGACCATTTAAGTTGAATAAACATGTCACTGTCATCCACAGTTGTTCAGCCCCTGGATTCAAGTTGTCACCACGGTTCTCCATTCAGTGCTCTGATCCAGTGTCTCAGATATGAAAGATGAATATCTCCCCTTCTTAGTCTAGGAGAAAGGGGCTCAGGAAGGAAGAAAGCTCAAGTCAGCATTTGTCTTCTAGAAACAAAGTACCTTAAAAACTGGAATCTTTGGGACCACTGTGGGGAAGGGAGCTCCCAGGCCCATTCAAAGCTTTACTAGATTTCCAATAAAGTACTGATTAAAAGGGCCGGAGGGTTAGCTCAGGGGTTCCGGCGCCTGCCTTGCAAGCGCAAGGACCTGAGTTCGATCCCCGGTTACCACATATAATGCTGGGCGTGGTGGCTCACGCCTGTAATCCCAGCACTCGGGAGGCAGAGACAGGAGGATTGCTGAGTTCGCGGCGGCTTACCCGGGCACCATAGTGAGCTCAGGGCCAGCCTGAACTACAAAGTGAGACCCTGTCT
>PVIC010005499.1:0-57588 GCA_004025085.1 Thryonomys swinderianus
CTGGTGACCTGACTCTCTGGAAGGATGATAGTTGTGCATTCGTGCACCCTGTGGGTTTCTCAGGCACTGTCACGTTTCAAAGTGAGACACAGTTGGTCCGAGGTGGTAGCTCAGGTCCACAGTCCCCAAGTTCAAGCCCAGCAGCCACCCTCTGTCTCAGGTTCTTTTCCTTCTCTCTGTGCATCCGCCCACACCGCCCCCCTCCGGCCTACTCCTTTTCCCCTCTGTCTCTCTCTGTGTGTGCATCTCTGTTCCTCCCCTTCTGAGAGTGAGCTGAGCCCCGCGAGGTGCCCTGAGGACATGGGTGGGGTGGCAGAGGGAGCACTAGGGACCCCAGCCGAAGAGGCTTCTGGGAGGAAGCGAAGCCGAAGCCCAGACAACAGGGTAGGAAACAACCAGCTCTGGACGAGTCCAGACCAGGCAGTGGGAGCAAAGGCCCTGTGGCAGGAAAGAGCCCGGAGGGCGGCCAGGGGGGCACTTGTGAGCCCAGCTGCTTACTGCAGGAGCTGCGTGCCAGACACGTGCAGGAGACTACCGTCCGCGCCTCCCTGTCACGGCCACCACCGAATGTCACCTGGTCACGCTCTCCCTAGCCCTGGCATCCACCACGGCCCGGAGGAGCACGGGTGGCCCTCCAGAGCCAGGCTTGCTCACAGTACGGCTCTAGAGCCAAAGACAGGGTTAGACAAGAGCCCTTGGGCGGCACCCACCCTCTCCAAGCCTCAGTGTGCCCACCGGAAGTGGGCTGCTGTGAGAGAAAGGAGAAGAGGGTCGTGGGCAGGCCCAGGGCCCCCTGTGGCCAGCGCTGAGCTGGGTATCCAGGCCTCGCTTCCCTCCCCGGCTGGCTAGGCATCCTTCTGGGACAGTCGGGCAGCGTGTCCAGCAGCTGGGCGGGCTCGTGTCCCCGAGTCGCCTGGGGGACGCAGGCTGGCTGTACCCAAGGGGCCGCTGCGCCTCATTTGTCATGCAAATGGTTGGCAGGGGCGGCGCAGGGCAGGCCCTGGCCGGGACCCCAGCGCTTTCAGTATGAGCGTGAGGAGGAGAGCTGGGGCCCCGGGCTGGGACCTGACCCTGGGCCGCAGGGGCCAGGCCAGGAGCGAGGGGCAGGGCCAAGGACTCGGCCCTCCGGGCCCGCCAGCTCCCCGCCTTCCTCCTGGCCCTGGGAAGCCGCTGCCGCACACGCGGCCCGCATCACTTCCTGGCCGGCCGGCGGGGTCCTGTGCCCCTGCGCCCCCCGCCAGGCCGCAGCCACAGCCCCCTCCCCCCTCCCGCTGCTGTGCACCTCGGCGCTTTTCGGGCTCTTCCCCTGCCCGGGACACGGCTCTGTCCGACACCATCTCCTGAGGTCTGAGCTCCGGCAGGGCCTGTGCTCAGCAGTGCAGCCCTGGCCTGACTCCGTCCTGTAAGAGGCGGGCCCCGAACCGTCTGACGTCAGCCCACGAGAGTGGTTCTGGCCCTGGTGGCCGGCCTTGTCCCCCACACCCTCCCCCGCTGCTGAGCAGCTGCCCGGCCCTTGCCGGCTGGGTGATCCAGGCACAGGAGACTCCTCCTGGGCAGCTGTGGCTGGGAAAACCTTTTCCGGGTGCTGGGGAGAGCAGCAAAGAGGATGGAGAAATGCCTGTCCCACCCAGCCTGCCTGCCACAGGGACCGCAGGTGACGGACACACAGCAATACCCTGGGTGGCACATGTGAAGTAACCAGAACTACAGAAGGAAGAGGAGCAGAAAAGGGAAGGCTGTGCCTTCTGGGAGAATTGGGACCCGAAGCAGTAGAGGGTGGGGCGTTTCAGCAGGCTGGGAAGGGCATGTGCAAAGGCCCCGTGGCAGCGACACAACCAACATCACGAGCGTAACACTCTGGCACTGACCAGCCTGGAGTTATTCTAGTGAGGACATGTGTCCTTTCTGTGTCCCCGCCAGGACCTTGCATTCCAGAGGTGTTCGGTGAGGGGTGTAGAAAGCGGGGTGGAGGGTGCCCACACCCGCAGGACAGGCTTTGCTTCTGTCCCCACACGCAGGCGCACCACCCCTCTGTCAGTGCTTCGACGCCCGGGAGGTCAGCTGTGTGGACGCCTACAGACGAGAGCGTGGCACTGGGAAGGGTCCTGCATGAAGACAGCAGGCACAAGTGACAGCAAGGTAGGGACAGATGGGGGGCTGCCAGGCAGGGCAGGTCGGCCTGGAGCCAGCTTGAGCCTCGGTGACTGCAGTGTGACCACATCAGGCTGAGGTCCTTCTGGGCAGTGCCCTGGGCAGCCCCCTTCGCTCCCCTCCTGACGCCACCCCAACGGAGGGCTGCATGGCGGGAGGCCCAGGTGACACAGGGCTCGGAAGTGACTCCTGCCTCTGCGGGTACAGGCCAAGCTCAGCCCTGGCCGGGGAGCCCGCCGACAGCCCGAGTGGCCCATGGTGTGGCTTCGGGTAAGAAGCAGCACGCGTGTGTGCAAAATACCGCGGGCCCCGGGCACCTCCGGTCAGAACTGGGCAGGACGGGATGGGAGTCCCCACCATCGGCCCCAGGACAGTGCTCAGCGCCCAGAGACAGAGCAGCGGGCCCAGCACCCCTCCCAGGGCCTGAGCTGGAGCTGCACCTGGGACGGGCCACCATCCAAGGGTCTGTCCCCGCTCTTCCTCCCAGCAGTCCTGCGTCCATCAAGGAGCCAGAGAGGAGCACATGGCTGCCACAGCCTGCAGGGCCTGGGGACTGGGCAGAAACCTCCACGAGGTGCCAGGTGGGAGAGGAGGTGAGAGCCAAAGTCGGCCACACTGGGCTGGTGACAGGCCCTGGCTCAGTTACTGTGAAAGTGACGGGGGGGGGGGGTGTTCCCCAGGCAAACCCTGTGTTCTCAAATTCCAGAAACGTGCTGGTCCAAAGCCCCCACCACAGAGGCCGGGGCTATGAATTCCGCCTTCCTGCAGCCCTCGGCCGGCTGAGCCAGGCCCACGCTGGGCATCTGTATGTGCTGTGCTCTCCCTCGCGTGGCTTCTCCCCCGCCGCCCTCCTGACTGACTCACAGCTGCAGATTCCTTCTCAACCGTCCTCGTCTGAGGCCCAGTGAGTCTGCGCTGTGCCCTGAGCAAACAGCTCCCAGGAGGGCCGTGCCACGCGCTTCCCCCAGCTGTGCCTCCGGGCGCCGACACAGACAGAAGTTAGACATCATTTGTAGAAGGAACAGATGGGGAATCTTGGGCTTGATGTGCTGTCACCAGTAGAACATATGTCGTAGTTTTGCAATTTATAAAAGACAGCACAGGTGGGGAGCTTAGGATGAAAACAGACTTCCTTGTGTACCTAAAAGCCAGCTTGTTTAGGGGCCGGTGGAAGATGGGAACATCTTCCTTGTGGGCCAACCGCACGGGTGAAGCCTCGGGCCTCCCACTGAGCCCAAGCAGGCGGACACATGGAAGGAACGTGAGCCCTTAAGACAGTGAGGAGTGGCTGGATCCAGCCGTTCCTGAAGGAGAACTGCCCACTCATGAGCCGATCAAGTCCAACCAGCTTCAGAAAGAAGCTAAAGCAATACAGACTCTTTGCTGCAGGTGACAAAGCCCTGGTCACACTGCTGGGATGGACAGAAGGACACACATAAATCCCGATACGTCATCTCCAGCCCTGTGAAGGCCAGCGAGGCCAGCACAGGGGACTGAGGTCCTGGGCCTTAAAGAGCAGAGGTCATTCTGGGTCATCCGGGTGGGCTCCATCCAACCTCGAGTCCAAAAGAGCAAGGAACGTTCTCTGGCTGGAAGGAGGAGTGAAGCAAAAGGAAAGGGAAAGTGGAAGAGATTAGGGACGGATAAACCCGCCCCACTCTCTCCAGGGGGAGCCTGGCCGGAAGCCTGGGCAGGAAGGGGCAGTACTGGGCCACAGCTGCCCCGCTTGCTGCGGGTGAGGACGGGCCTCTGGGCAGCGGAGTCGAGCAGTTTTAAGCCAATAAAGTGGGGACGATTCGACCACAAACCCAGTACCCCTTGTAGAGGAGAAGGACACCAATCAGCTCAGTGAGCCCGGGCTTCAGGCTGGCCTGGGCTGGCAGCACCCAGCACCCCAAGCCCCCTGCAGGGCCCGGCTGCCTGCCCCTCCCATTTGTTCCTAGACCTGCTCTGAGTAAATAAACTGGTATTTCTACTGCGGCCCCCAGGGCAGCCACATGTCTCTGAGCAAATATGGTCAGAACCCAGGTCTGCAGCCTGGGAGGAGAGCATGGCAGTCCGGCAGACGCCCTGGGGAGGGTGGCATCGGCTCACTGGCTTCCCCAGTCCCCTCTGTCCATACCGGGCCCCTCCTGTCCTGGGCAGACCCCGACTCCTAGAGCCGCCCTCCTGGCCGCCCCTGGGCCTGCGGCTGGGTCCGCACCCGCAGCGCGTTCACCTGAGAAGCCACGGGGGCCTTCAAAACCGGGGGCTCATTGCAGTTAATTTCTTCAGACTCACAGGTGCCTTGAGTGTTGCGAGTTCCGGTAGTGAGCTGGGCACAGGGAGGGCCCAGGGGCTGGCACTGTCCTGGATGCATCTGAAACAGCCTTCCTCCCTCTGAGCACGGGCACGGGCAGACAAAGGGGGGAATGAATGAACGACTGGGTGGAGGAGTCTGAACCCTGACGGGCCTCCCAGGGCGGAGCTGGGCGCAGGGTTAGGCGGGCACAGGAGCGGCCGGGGGGCACAGCGCAGTGTCAGCGGGCCGCGCAGGCCGAGGGGACTGTCCTTGCAGAGGCCCCACAGCAGGAGGCGTCGGCCCCACTTTCGCCGGCACGCCTCTTCCACGGACCTTTCCAGGCCGGACGCCGGCCGTGTGGTGACGGTGGGGGTCCAGGGAGCACCCAGGAACCGGCATGGCGTCGGGCTCCGCACCCGGGGCGGGGACAGGCTGGGCGTGGCCACGTGGCACTGTCCTGGGCTCCTCCCGTCCCTTCTGTCCACCGAGGGGAGGGCAGGGCCGCCCTGGCGGTGGGAGCGGGTCCCACCCAGCCACCGTATGACTCTGCAGGGTGTCTCGGTGGCCTCATGGTGATGAGGCGTCTTTCTCGAGGCCCTTTTTGGGGTCTCTGGGCTGCTCCCCAGCAATGACGGTTGCGTCTGCCACCCGCATGATGTGGAGTACGGCCAGATACATGCTTTCGCATCAGAACCGAGGCAGAGGAGCTGTGGCGGAAGGCCCCGGGCACGGCAGCCACCGTCCTCACGGCAGCAGCGGCTGGGCAGTCGGCGTCCTGCTCTGAGGACACCTTGCTGGCGCAGCCCTGAGGGAGGCTCGGCTGGAGCAGCAGCCGCCCCGCCCACCCAGGGGGTCAGCCCTCGCCTGGGCTGAGGCTGGCACCCATGGCCCTGGGCTGTCCTGCACCCCAAAGCCTCTGACCAGTCTCAGGGCCGCCCCCTGGGCTGGCCACGGGCGCTTCACGTGCCTCGCCAGCCGAGGCCCTGGCCCCTCTGCAACACAAGCCCCGGTGGGCACCACCCCAGAGCCTGCGGCCCTTCCCAGAGCCAGGTGCCATGCCTCACCACTGGTGGGCTGCACCCAGCCGCGCAGTGGGCCCAGGGTCTGCTCAACCCCGAGTCGGCCCACCTTGCTGCTTGGCTCGGAACTGTCCTGTCCCCAGCACGTCCCTGAGCTTTCTGCCCTGTGTGCCCTCGGCCCTTCCTGACTCTGCGGCCGTGGGCCTCCCTGCTGCTCCGGCTGCTCCGAGCAGGGTCCTGGCCTTTGCACACTCCGCTCCCGGGTTCACCCTTGGAGCCCTCTCTGGGGCCGCCCCCGAAGGGAGGCCTCTCGGACACCCCCCCCCACCCCCTTCCGCTCTTGCGCCTCTGCGACACAGGCCGGAGCCCTTGGGCAGGAGTCCCGTCCTGTCCGTGCCGTGTCTCTGGCCCCAGCATGGTGCTCGTACCCGTTGAGACCTTCGTTCCTCTTTCTGTGCTGGTTACTCTTGGTCCCTGTGCCTAAGTGGGCTTCTGGGGTCATCGGCACAAGGCCTCTCCTCACAGTCGTGGCCCACGCACAGCCAGGCGGGACCGACCGCACAGCTCTGAGGAGGGCTCTGGCACAGCCCGGAGGCTGCTGCACCTCTCCTGCCACCCATCTCACAGCCCCAGCCCAGGGTCACAGCGGGGCCCCTCGTATACCTTATTCCCAGCAGCACAGGTATCAAAGTCAAAGTCTGATGAGGTCCCCAGAATTCTGACTCTACCAGTCACTTTCAGCCATTTGGGAAATGTTCTTTCTCAAAATTTTTTTGGATGCCCTAACTCCGCCAGCTGACGTGTTCCCAGGGGGAGCCCCAGCTCCCAGCCCCAAGGTAACACTGGCTTAATCTCCCCTCTGCACCTGCCTCTTCTTCACATGACTGGACTCACAGGTATCCTGAGTGGTTGGCTTTTTTCACAAGTGTCACATTTTCCTGGTCCACACATGTGGGAACAAATGTCAGGGCCGTGTTCCTTTTGATGGCTGAATAATATTCCACTTGTGGCACACTGTGCGCTCCTTGGCGATGGACATTCGGGCTATTTCTGCTTTTTTAGTCTTACGAACAGGGCAGCTGAGGACCTGGTTCCGTGTCCCAGTGTGGTGCCTGCCTCTGGTTCTACGGGCCTGGCGGGGAGTCACCGGGTCCTGAGTAGCTCCGCTCAGTCCCAGGAAACCCAGCCACACAGGCTCCAGGTCCCGGCCCACCAACGCAGCTCCTACCCTTGCGGGGGTCCAGGGCATCATTCTGGTTTTATTCTGTTTTGTTCTACTTCGCATCGACCGCTCTGCTGACCCAGTTCCAGCCCGGTGACTGTCCAGCTGTGTCCAGGGGGATTCACAAACATCTGTTTCAAATGAACTGTCAGAATTTTAAAAGAAAAACCAACATGAAATTCTCAGCCAGCTGCAGAGCGAGAGTCTGTTCTTACTGCCTAGGACAGTAAAGGAAAATGAATAGAAAAATAAGCAGTTCGGGAACATACCCTGAAATGCAAAGAACTTAAAGGAAGAGTCGTTCATACAGAGGTACATGCAAAACACACGGAAACCCAAGACGGCGCTTGGCGCCAAATCCCAGCACTCTGTGGGAGGCTGAGGCAGAACGATCAGATGGCAAATCTGAGCCAAACCTGGGCAATTTAGTGAGACCCTGTTTCAAATTTTAAAAATTAAAAAAAGCTAGTGATGTAGCCCAGAGTGAAGGCCCTGGATTCAATCCCGGGTGCCGGAAAAAAACAACAACAAAAACAGATCTCCGCACCCACCCTGGGCTCCGAGGTGCACGGACTGTGCAGCCTGATAACTGGGATTGCTGGGTGGGGCGCAGCTCTGGGCTTCGTGGGCTCCTGAGCTGGCAAAGTGCGGTGTTGTTGGGATTGGCACAGACCCAAGGGACCCCAGATCCGTAGGATGCGGGGGTGACAGGGAAGATACCGCGTGTCCCCAGCACAGAGCGGGCGGCTCTCAGGGCGCTGGAAGGAGGTGCACCCCGCTCTCCCCGCTTGCCATCCCGTGCTGTGCTTCTCCCCCTCCGAGGGGGACACGGAGGACTCGGGAAGCCGGATCCACACGCACTGCTGTCTGAGTCTGAGCCTGAGCGCCTGTCCCGGCCACCAGCTCCTCTGCCATCTCACCACCCCGCTAGCCTCCTTCCTCCTGCCATGCCACCCCCCTCCCGGCCCCTGCATCCCCTCAGGAGCCCCTGCACCCATGGCAGAGTCATCGGTGCCCCCCGTCCCTGCCCCTGCTGCTCCCACACTCCCCACGGATCCCACCCAGCAGGCTTGGGTGGACCCGCGGGGCTGATGAGGACTAGGTGATCCAGGCAGACCTGGCATAGCTGGTGTCGGGGGCTGTGGACGCCTTTCCGTTCCACACTGCCACAGTGGTCTCCTGGTCAATGGTCTCCCAGCTCCCCGTGCACCAGGGCCACATGCCTTTCCTGTGCCCGACCTGGTACGCTCTATGTCCCAGCTGCCCGGCGGTGGGTTAGATGAGCAGCTTCGGCATCAGACCTGGGGCTTGGACCTACCACTGGCAGCTCCTCTCTGTGTGACCCTGAGAAAGCTCCCTCGCATTCTGAGCCTCACTGTCTGCATCTGTAGAATGGGTTATCACAAGGATCAGAGGAGCTCACATGAGCTCACTCAGGGTTCTTAGAGAGACGCTGGCCCAGGAGTTCTCAGTGAACCCCACACAGGACAGGACACTGTCATGTTCCTTCCAGAACTCTTTACGGGTTAAATCTGTACCTGAGACCATCCAGAAGCACAAGCAGCTAGCTTTAGGGTCATAACTCCAGACTCAGGTTGTAAGGTAAAACTAAAATTCCTCCATGGCCCAAGTTGTTTGTATGTCAGGCCGGCAGTAACTCGGGGTCCACTGTAAATGAGAGGATGAGGAAGACGAGGTACCTCGTTTGAGCTGAAATAGATGACAGGTGGCCCTGGAGGAGGAAAGGACTGTTCCCTTCACCCCTGGAGGCCACAGGGAGGCTCCGGGATTCTATCCGCAGGCAGCAGGGAGCCCCGAAGGCTCTGCCGCAGGGGCACAAGCTGCAGGGCACAGAAGTCCCCACTGGCTGGTGTCCGGTGTGGCGATGACAAGCTCCATCGCCTGGCACCGCCTGGCACCAGCTCTGGGTCCCGTTTACCTTCTCAGTCATCAACATAGCACTGTATTAGGAAGAAAGAAAACCCCGCCCATGCCTCTGGCTCCACATATGCACCATGAAACCCATGCAAGGGTTTCATTTATCGCCACTGGATCCTGTCTATCCACATTGAAAAGCCTCCCAACTATACTAGTTTTATCATTTAGGAAAATACCTTTCTTTTCAATTCCTCTACTCCAGGCCCACAGTTCTGAGGCAGGAGGCTCCTGAGACAGGGGGGCAGAGCCCTCGGGGTGGGAGGGACTGCTCGCTCTCCAGGGCACTCCTGAGCGCCAGTGAGCGCTGATAAGCCCAGCCTGGCCCTTATCGGTGCCCCCAGCAGGCCCCAGAGGTATCTGGAGGGCTGGGTGCCCACCCTCACCGTGCCTGTGTGACACCACACCGCAGGCCTACTGGCAGCTGTCACTGGATGGCCCTTGCCTGCTGCCCAAGGGGGACCTGGTGTTTCCATCGTGCAGACAAACGTGAGTGTGACTCAGCAGCAGGACAGGGATGGGTCTCCTGGCCTTGCCCACCGCCTTTGATGTGGGCAGGGCCAGGACAAGGGGCGGGGCCAGAGCCTGGCTCCAGGCAGAGTGTGGCCCCTCAGGTTCCAGCCAGTGGGGTCCAAGTCCTGCTCCTCACAGCTCTCTGGCTGGATCCTCGTGGCTGGAGGGTTTTCCTATCTGTGAAATGGACACATCCATCCTCCCACAGGGTCCCGGGCGGACTCAGGAAGTGAGCCATGCACAGCCATGAAGAGGTTTTGATAAGCGTTAGTTTTCAGGAATTCAGCAACACTGAGGGCAACAAAAATCCTGTGGGTTAGATGTCCAAGCAAGCGGCTGCTGCCCTTGGTGGCAAACACAGGCCCTGAATTGGAGGGGAGGAAGTGTTGGGATAGCCAGTGAGATAGATAACACTCCAGCCAGTGAGCTGCAAGAAGGATTTTATATGCAACTTCTGGGCAACTCAGCTTGAGGGACCCGAGGCTTCCTCCTTGCTTCTATTGCCTGGAATTTAGACATGAGGTCTGGGGCTCTGGCAGCCATCCAGGTGCATGAAGTGGTTGTGAGGAAGGAAGCTGTGCGTTAAAACGATGCATGGGAAGACAACTTGATGACTCTTCCCCAAGTCCCGGCCTGTGTGCGTCACAGCTCTTTAAGGACCACTATTACCCTGGATCTCTGCGTGCTGAGGAGCCCAATTTTAAGGAATATACCTCACCCTACATCACGTGTGCCCAGTCATGGTTGCCAGGGGTAGAAACCCTGATGGGTCCAAGTAAAAGGTGGGGTGTACTATACACAGCTGGATGAAGGGGCCCGGGAAGCATCGCCAACGCCCACCACTGCTCCCCTCACTGGGCTCCACTGTCCCATTGGTGGCTCCTTTCTCTTCACAAGCACCATGGCACGCTCCTCGCCAGCAGGATCCTGGACGGGCCGACCGCCATGCTGGGGACATGCGCAGTATCTGAGCTGCGGTGTCCACCCTGGCTGAGGTCCCCGGGGCGGTGCTGGCCTAGGGCAGAGGGCCATGGCTGGCAGGAACTCGAGGCGCTCAGATACTGGTGACTCCCCTTCGTGGGCTGCCCGGGGTCCCACGCTCGCCCAGCCCATCCTGTGCGAATACCCAGCCGGGGAGCAGCAGACCAGGCAGCCCCTTCTGTCCTGGGGCCCAGCTGCCCCTCTGGGAAGCGGGGGCAGTGAGACCCCGTCGGTGAGGGCAGCGCCTCGCGAGCCTGCAGGGCTCCCCGGCCTTCGCGTCCTGGGTCCTCTGGCCCTGCCAGGCCCGTAGCTGACAACACGGCCCATGAGCCCCCCTCACGGCCTCATGGCTGCCTGGAAGCAGGGCCACTTGTGAGTGTCGGCTCCGCGAGGCACCTGCGCTCCCTCCACCACCTCCGCAGTGAACGCTGCCCGAGCCGGGGCGGGAGCTCCAGGCAGCGAGCCTGGCACACTCCTCTCCCGGTAAGCGCCACTTGGTCCTGTTGGGGACGCTGGGGACCCGGGGCAGGTGAGAGGCGGGCGCCGTGCAGCTCGGGGCAGGGCCACGCTGCCCCCGTCTCTGCCACCGCGACCCTGGGCGTGGGGCGGACGGCAGCAGCTTTGCTCTTCACCCCGTGTCCATGCAGACTGCGGGCATGTGCCTGTCTGCCCCGCATGTGTTTGTGGGCACACACGTGTGGACACCACTGTGTCTGGGATTCTGAGGACTTGCGCCTGGCCTGTTCCGTGACTCTAGACACACGTGTGAGCACACAGCACACACATGCACACGTGCACAGATGAGACTGTCTACGTCCACAAGTACGTCTACACACACGCGCGCCTGTGGGGAGAAAGGGAACGTGTGCTAAGGCGTGTGCACTGTGTGTACACGTACCCCTGCCCTCCAATGGGATGGGCAGGAACAGCAGGACAGACGCCAGGGACAGAAGAGAGCGAGCAGCTGCCCAGCCTGGCACACGCCTGCTCCAGGCCCACTCTGGCCGTGCCCTGCTGGGTGCCAGGCCTGTGCTGACCGGAGCCAGGGGAGGCCAGGAAAGCCCTGTGCACAGCCCGGGGGAGCAGGGCCCCCAGGGGCCACCTCCTCAGAGTCTGTCTGTCCCCACACAACCCTGGAACACGACCGTGCCCTACAGTGAAGGCTGACTTCCGGGATTCTCCTCCCGGGCTCGCCCCTCCGGCCCCTCGTCCTGCGCCCAGGAGGCGCTCTACAGGCCTCGGAGCCTTCCTGCAGGCCTGTCCCAGAGCCTGTCACCGGCTGATAGGGACAGGAAACCTGCTGGCGCAGTGGCCTTCCCGATAAGCCTGGCAGTGCCCGCACCCCTTCCCAGGCCCCAGCTATCAGGACAGTACCATCTGGGAGGCCGCTGACCTCCCTGACCTCATGCCAGTGTTTGCCATGGAGGGTGCTGCAGGCGGGGCAGGAGGATCGGAGCTGGTCTTGGCAGGGCCCTGGGCCCAGAGCATCAGGAGCCAAGTATAAGTTTAGGGGGCAGAAGGGGTCCCTTGGACAGTGCAGGCAGGGTCCCCCACCAGGATGACCATCCCTGCCTCACAGTCAAGGGAGGACCCATGGCTGAACACTAGAGCCAGCGGGGATCTCTGGGGCCATGCCCCGTGGGGGCTGCTGCGGCCGGTCAGGAGAGCCAGGGGCTTGGGGCAGCAGCTGCTCCTGCGCCACGCGTCCCCCTTACCACATTCTTTTCCCCCTCGCCTCTTCGCCCACCCCACCGGGCTGCTCAGGACTCTGTCCCCTCCACCCACCCCCACCTGGTTTCTCCCTGCTCCCACCAGCTCAGCACACTTTAAATGGAATGGGCAGCCCTAAACCCTCTGCCAGCAATTCCCAGTGTCCATCGGAACCAAGGTCAGGCTGCCTGTTGCCTGCAGACCGCAGTTCCCCACTGTGGCCAGCACTAGGTGTGTAAATACAGCAGGAGATAAAGCAGCCCCCGCCTGACAGAGACGGGACAGGGAGCTGAGGACTCAGGCGAGGGGGGAAGGAGGCATCAGCTCGTAAAAGCTAGCGACACAGGGACCAGCAGGTGCCAAGGCCCTGGGGTGGGCTCCACTGATATGCCTGAGGGGCAGCTTGAATGCAGGCGGAGCTGGACAGGACTCAGCACGGTGACAGCCACAGCTGGCCCATCACCCTGACACCCAGAAGCCAGAAGACAACTGTCAGAAGTGCCGGCCCCCGGGCTACAAGGCCTAGGCAGAGGGCTCCCACAAGCACTGAGCTTTAAGAGAAAAATCGGAAGGCTGATTTTCTCTTCAAAGAAAACAAGTTTTATTTTGATAATCAGAATATTCTAATAAAAATATTATAATATTAGCTACCTTTGTTTTCCGGGCCTTGACTTATGCCAGGCGTGCCACAGAGCGCCTGCAAGCTCAGCTCCCTGAGGTAGGTCTGAGGGACCCCGGCTCCCAGCCCCCCGGCTGCCACCATCCCACTGCACCCTCCCGGGAGGAGGGCCCCCCCAGCTCCGCATCAGAACCCCACCCCTCGGCCAGCCCCATGGCGGGCAGGCCTGCGGCCCCGCGTGTCCAGGGAGGCAGGACTGGTCCCAGGCCCGTGGGCTGGAGCAGCCGGTGCCCTGAGCAGCTTCAGCGGAGGCCGACAGACCGCTGAGAGCTCACCGGGACAGGCCGGGAGCGCCCGCGGGGGATGCCCACCCACCGGGCTCCGGCCAGCGGCCAGCAGACACTGTCACACGGAAACACTGGCGTCGTCTCCGTGGTGGAACCATCAGCAAAAACAAGTCTCTGAGTCAAAAACAGGTTTAGGCTGTGGGTGGCGGCAGTCTCCGCTGAGAAAATATACTCAAATTCTGAAATTCCTTTAGTAGCAAAACAATTACAACAGGAAGAAATCCCAGTGTTTCGACCAAAGGGACGGCTGCCTGCAGCGGGCGCCCCGCAGGGCGGGCTGGAGAGGAGGAGGCGGGGCTCGCGGCCCGCAACAGGTCACTGTGCTTCTCCCCTCCGGTCCCAGAGAAGGCACCTTATGGCACAGGGTGTCGCCCAGCTCCGCAGGACGTTTCTGGTGGTGACAGGGCTGTGGGTGGCACCTGGGGCACGGAGGAATCAGGGGCGGCCTCTCCCCCTGGATTCTGGGTCACCCCTTCTCTCCAAGCGCCCAGCCAGGTATGACAAGACCTGGAGTGAGGAGCAGCCATCTCAGCCCCCAGGCTCAGGCGGCGCCCAAGGGTCCTCGGAGACACGCATGCTGGTGCCCCACGGTCCTAGCGGGCCGGGCCTCACTGCATCCTGTCGGGCTGCAGCTGTGGTGCCTGGTACTGCACGAAGGTGGTGCCCGTGGGGGCAGCGGCTGAGAGGGCCTGCGGCAGGGCGGCCGGGTAACCATACCCCACGAAGCTGGTGGCCGTGGCAGGAGAGGCAGCATATGGGTACTGGTCGTAGGTGGCTGCGGGGTACTGGGCATAGGCAGGACTGGCTGGCGTGTACTCGATGTAGGGCGAGGTCAGTGACGGGACGGGTGCCGCCGGGATCACCACACTGGGCTGGACGATGGCTTGTGGGTAGATGTAGTGGGGAGTCAGCCTGCGGGCCAAGCAGAGAGTCAGGGTGCGTGGACGGGGCTCACGGACGGCAGCAGGGGCGGGGGCCTGTGTGGTGCAGACGTGGGGTGCAGATGGGATGGGAACACCTCTTGGTTACAGCAGCCAGCACCCACAGCTCAGCTAGACCCACCCTCAGCCCACTCCCAGCTCAGGACAGACATGGCCCCGGCCCACGGGTGTCAGGGCACGCTCAGCCCAGCCAGGCTGCCGTGGACAGGCACTCTCTGCCCTGTGTGCAGCACACCCCGCTCCTCACAGGGGAAGTGAGACCAGGCTAGGAGGCACCGGGGCATCCACTTTGCCAACCAGCTGCTGGCACCCTGAGTCCTGTGCCATCATGGGCCCGGCAGGAAAAACCCCAGCTCCCTCCTGCACCACAAGAGGGGCCTAGGATTCTCGCTGCCCTGACTCCAGAGAGAAAAGCAGGCCACCCCATCCTGTGCTCTCACTGGCCAGGCAGGCCAGAATCCAGGACAGCCCTCTGGAGAGCACACTGGCCCCGCACGGCTCACCCTGCCCTGGGCCGGGCCTTTCTGAACCCAAGGGCAGCCCACACTCCCTGCACAGGCCCCGGGACACCAAGCATCACCCACAGAGGACAGATCAGCACCCACATCCCTGAAGCGGCCTGTGCTTGAGGACCCAGGAGGCCCCGCCCATTGCTCAGACTGACATGGGGAGCCAGGATGCTGACCGTGCAGAACAGAGCTGCTGTTCACACTAAAGAGTCCCGTGGCGGCGGAGGCTGATGCCACAGCACTGCTGCCTTCATGGACGCGGGTTTCATGTGGGTCTCCAACGGCAGCAGGTTCGTGTGTGATGCGGCTGCCTAGAGGCCCCGCAAAGACTCCTGCGGTCAGACTTAGGCCAAGTAAACCTCCCCCCACCTTTTTTTTTTTTTTTGTGGTACCAGGGATTGAACTCGGGTCCTTGTGCATCCAAGGTTGGTGCAGTACCACTTGAGCTAAATCCCCAGCCCTAAACCTTCCCCTTTTTAACTCAGTGTGGAGTATTTTGTCTCAGCATCAAGGAGAGTAACCAAGACAATGTGCATAATTAAAAATCATGTCAAGGGCCAAAGATTTAGCTCAGTGGTTCCAGCCCCTGCCTCGCAAGCACAAAGTCCTGAGTTCGATCCGCGGTAACCACATACAATGCTGGGTGTGGTGACTCACGCCCACCAGCCATCAATACCACATACCACAATGCTGGGCGTGGTGACTCACGCCTGTAATCCCAGCACTCGGGAGGCAGAGACAGGATTGCTAAATTCGAAGCTTGCCTGGGCTACATAGTGAGCTCAGGGCCAGCCTGAACTACAAAGTGAGACCGTCTCAAAAAAAAAAAAAAGAAAATTTGAAAATCACGTCGAGGAGGAATAAGGAAACAGCCCCCGCTCCGGAATGAATGAAGGATGGTCTAGCCACACAAGGGAATGTTTCAGCCCTGAGGAGAGGGAGCTGAGGTGTGCCACCAAGCCTCAAAGAGGGTACAAAGCCAGACACCAAGGTCACATCTTGTCATCCAACCCAATTTACATGAAACGTCCAGACAGATCTCCGGAAACAGATCGGTGACCAGCAGGCACACCTGGCCCAGTCTGAGGGCTCCCTGACAGGGCACCATCCTCACTGCTGCTGGACAGCACGGCACAGGCAGCAACCAGCGCAGAGCCCACACCGAGGCCTGTGTGGCAGCCATCCCCAGGCCAGGCCTCTGCCAGGAGACCCGCGGCTGCCCTTGCTCTGGCTGAGCCCTCTCCTCCGAGGAAGCACAGGGCTGAACAGCACCAGGCCTGGGGTGTGGCCCGGCCTGGTCAGGCAGAACGCCTGGCTTTCAGGGAGAGGGAGGCACAGAAACATGCCAGCCTAAAAGTCACAGCCCTGCTGCAGTGCCTGCCCCTCACTAGATGAGCCTGTGGGAAGCCGGGCCCCCGCTGGCCTCCAGGGAAGGGCCAGTGGAGACACAGTGAGGCTGAACTGGTGCTGGGCCTGGCATGCTGTCCTGGCACCGACTCCATCCTCAGTGGGAGCCCTGTGTGGAACCGCAGAAACATCCCTGAAGAGTTAGAAGCCCTGAAAGTGCTGAGCCCACTTCCCCAAATATGGCGGGTGGCCCAGACCAGCAGGGCCACCCCAAGCTACCCACCAAGAACATGGTCCTGAGTCCTACAGGCTCTAGCACCAGGTGCCGGGTTCCGAACCAGACGCAGGCAAGAGCTGCAGGAGCACCGACCTGCCTGCCGTGCAAGCTCCAGCCCCACCCACCTCAGAAACCCCCGGCCTCAGTCCCTCCTCCGACTCCCACGTCACGCACACAACCCCCCGAGGGCATCAACACCAACCGCTGTGAACTCACTTCAGAGCAGGCACCATGCAGCCACGTCCCCAGGACTGTCTGGGGCATTTCTAGGTGGCACAGCTGGGAGGCAAAGGGATGCAGGGAGCTCCTGACACCTCGTGGGTAGAGGCCACGACACTCCTGCCACCCTATGATGCCCAGGTTGGACCTGCAGGACAGAATTACCTAGCCCAGGAGGTCAGGAGTGCCCAGGCTGAGGACCCGCTGCAGAGTACCAGGCTATCCCGTGAGGGCACAGGGAAGAGTTTCCAGTATGGGACGACCACAGAGGGCACGTGCAGGGCCGAGGAGGGACAGAGGCCACCGCTTAGGAAGTGGGCACAGACGCACATGCATGTACATGCAGAAACCCACTCAACCCTCCCGGGAGACAGACAGACCCAGTGTGCAGCCTGCCCTGGGCCCACCCAACGCCGGACATCAGGGAAGAAGGGGTGTGCGCCCGGCAGTCTCTGCAGTGCCCCTTGCCTGGCCAGGCTGGAAGGTCAGGTACTGCAGCCTCTGTGCTCACCTTGGCAGATGTGGAAAAGGCGTGGGCCTGGGTGCAAGATGTCTACCCGCCCACTGTGCCTCAAGGACAGCGGCCCGTCATGAGCTCAGCTCACCCACAGGCCACGGCAGGACACACTGCTCTCCCTGCCAGATGAAGAGCCCACCAAACCAGTAGGCACCACCTTGCCCACCCACACCCACCTCCCTGGCTTCCACCCCTCGGCCCCCCAGCCTGGCTGGGTCTCTCACTCACTGGCTGGAGAAGTTCCAGTAGTTCTCGGGACATCTCTCCTGGAAGCAGACGCCACCAGCTCCCAAATGCCAGCACCACCCTCCACTGCCTGCTGCGGCTGCCTAAATGCTCGGGCTCGGCCCACCCGTCTGCATGCACGTCCCCCCGCCGCCCCCCCACTCTCCCCACAGCCTGCAGCACAGCTCCCCAGAGGCACTTGCTGTCTCCTCACACCCTGAAGCTGCTCCATCCTTCACTCGGTGTCCCGTCTGCTTTGCCCACGAGCCAGGGTCCTCGCCTGACCGCTGTGACCCAGTCCCAGAGCAGGACTGTGGGTGCCAGGCATCTGGCAGGCACCGAGCCCCAGCCCACGCTGACAGGGAAGAGTGCAGCCTCAGAGAGCTGGGGCTAGAGCAGGCAGCACGTAGCAGACACCTGCGAGGTCCCAGGAGCCCCAGATACCCCCACACTGCCTCTGCGGGAGGGTCAGCCACGAGACCCTGGCATCCTGGACCTCGAGGCCTCACAGCGTCAAGGAGGACAGCGGGACCTTCCTCTCCCAGGATGGTCAAGGCAGCTGGGACGGCAGATCACACCAGCAGGCAGGCTGGGGCTCAATCCAAAGCAGTGAGTGACCCCACGCCCAGCAGGCCAGCTCCAGCACCCACCGCCACAGGCCTGCGCCCCCAGAGCAGCAGTCTGACTCCTCTTCCCTTCCAGCCTCTCCAGGGGCTTTTGCACAGAGCCCTGGTTCCACTTCTTCCTCTCTACAGGTTACAGGTCCCTCACCAGGTCCTGGCATGCAGGGAACACGCTGCTCTGCCCAGGACCCACCTCGTGCAGGTGACAGGGGCTGGGCCATCACAGGCGCCGGCCCTCCCCCACTGAGACCCGGGACGCACACAGCACCCGGCAGGGTGGTGTACACTGGCAAGACCGAGCCCCAGACTCACGGCGGGGCTGTCATGGCCACGTGAAGCTTTGAGCAGCTAGTTTCTCTCAGGACATGGCAAGTGGCTCTGGTCCAGAGCCAACCACAGCTGAGGAGAGGTTCAGGACGGGGCGCAAGGCCACGAGGCTGGTTCATGCTGGAAACTGGACAGGTATCGCCTTCCCCCACTGTCTCCACTCAGAGCCAACGCTTTAGCAGCAGCAGCAGCAGCAGCAGGTGGCCAGGAGCAGCCAGCTGACTTGGCCCTGTGGAGGGGCAGCCATAGGGCAGAGAGCCCCAGTCCAGAGCCTGGTAGCAACTGTCCCAGACACACGGACAACCTCACAGCTCTCTCTGGCCTTACCTAGTTTCCCCGTCTGAAAACCAGGGATGCTGCAGAGCCTGCTGAACCTGCCTGGGGGCCGGGCTGCTCGGAGGACAGCAGGGAGCTGATAAGCCCCCAGGGCAGGGAGCTGCTCAGAGTCAAATGCATACGGTGTCAGAGACAGACGTAGGCAATGCCCCACACTCAAAGCAAAACTCTCAGTGAAAAGCCCCTGGCCGCAGCCAGGGGAGGACTCGTTTCCTGAGCCCAAGACCACCTCTGAAAATAAGAATGAAAATGACAAATGAGCCATTTCACTTTTTCTGCTCTCCAGGGGCCTCGCCACACTGGGCTGGAGGCCACGTGGCAGGCCTAGGCACGGCCCCTTGTGCGCAGGCGCCGGGAAGACAGGAAACCAGGCCAGCCAACAGGGAATCCCCCGTACTGAGAGTTCTGGGGGACATTCAGGGTCTCTAGGAGCCCAGACAGGTCAGCCCAGTGAAATGTCCTGTGCAGGGTGACACCAGGTCCTGGCAACAGCACTGCCTGAGCTTGTCCCCACTGCTAATCCTGACTGACAGTCATATCCCCGGCTGGGCCCTTCCTCAGCCTTCTCTGAGGCGTAGGCTGATCCTGCCTCCCATTTGCTCTGGAATGTTCTGCACACCTCTCCTTCTGAAATGCTCTTTAAAACATGCATTCCAATCCTGCCACTTCTGTCATGATCTGGGTCCACACAGCGCCCTGGACTCACCCTAGGGTGACAAAGCTGTCCTGAGGCCCTCCACTGGGCCAGGGAAGCTCAGAAACAGAAAGCCGAGCCAGCGGCACCCTCCTCAGCTTGGCACGTGCTTCAGCCCGACTCACTCAGAGTGAGATCCCAGGCCCCATCTACGGTGCTGCACGTCACGCTTCACCTGAAATGAGGCCGCTGCCGGGCCCCAGGGCCCTCCCCACCCCCTCCTTTCCTGTGCTCAGAGGCCTGGCCGGCTTGCTCCCCTGCCCCACAGCTCTTGGCCACCTCCTGCGGGGGGCGCTGTGTCAGGGAGCACAGAACCCTGGGGTGCCAGCCTGACACCAAAACACCTGTGGGGCAAACTGACCCGGTGGACACGATTCCTTCCTGTACCTGCCCAGGGGGTGTCTGCGAGGGCCAGGCAGGACAGCGAGTGATGCCAGCTTCTCCACAGGAGCAAACCGGGGCCAACCGGCCCCAGGGCCTCCCTCACTCCTGCTCTGGAAGCTGCGTGCCTCAGCCTCAGGCAAGCCTCCCCTGAGACCAAGTCCCCAGCCCGTAGGCACAAAGCTTCCAGCAAAGGGTCTCCAGCTGCAGCAGAGGGGCTCCACCCCGAAGCCCCAGAGCCCAGGCAAGGAGGCTGCCTCAGAGAGGAAGCCAAGAGTGCCCAGGGGCTGGCTCCTGTCACAGCAGACGGGGACAAACAACAGGTGCAGCACGGGCCGCTGGTGGGGAGGGCCAGCACAGCCCACGCTTCGTCGCTCCAGACGAGCTGTCAAGCAGGAAGTGAGGGTGGGGAGCAACAGGGCCTCCCCAAGAGACACCCACAGGGAAAACGTGATGCTGCGGTGTGGGGAGGCTGCCCTGCCACTCCTTCTCACAGCTCCCCACCCGCTCGCTCCCCTGGCCCCATCTAATTCCTACTGCGGAGTCAGAAGGCTCCTCAAAAGTTGCAGATACCACAGAGCATCACCCAGCGTCCCTGAGCACGACGCCCCACACAATCCAGTCATCATAAGCACAGGAAGGAGCCACAGCCCCGGGCAGAGCCCAGAGCAGCACCACACACAGGGCTGGCTGGCCCAGCGGGGCTCCCGGGCTGCCTGTTCACTGCACTTGTGCTCACACTGCCACTCAGCAGCCACGGGCACCCCGCGGTCAGAGCACATGTTTCATAGTCAAAGGGAAGGCAGCAGGCACATAACGAAGGCCTGGTGAACGAAGCCGGATCAGGTCTTTCCCCTTTCCCTGCCCATGCGTCCCACACTGGCAGGAGACTGCCACCTCCTGTCACCCTCTCCACCCCTCCACTCAGGCCTGTTGATAGTGCGGGCACACATTTCCACCCTGGCCCTGGAAACGGCCAGAACGGGAGGCACAGGCCCGGGGTAGGCTCGCACGGCTGTCACTGGTCTCACTGGCCTGTGTGCACTTGTGCCCAACGTAGCCACTAGGGCCCAAGGAACAAGGGCCCCGGATCCCCATGCCAGTCTCATGTCCTCGACTTGGTTTACCAAGGCAGGAGGGTCAGCATTGCTGCAGAGTGAGTGGCCATCGTGGTGCCTTAGGAAAACTCGAGGCCTCCAGTTGGCCAGGCCCTGGCCCACAGGCCCCACGGGGGCGCTCCTCCTCAGGGTGGCCCTGCAGCTGGCACTGTCACCCTCCCCAGTACACAGGCAGGGCGGGGCCCAGCTTGAAGCAGGGGCAGACCTCAGCTCACACTCCTGACCACCAGCAGCCCGGGGACTCCAGGCTGGGCCAGATCCCTCCGGGGACAGAGCAGGCCCTAGGGAACAGGCATCAGGTGCACAGCACACTCCCCTTAAGAACAGGGAGGGTGACCCGCAGAGAAGCAGCTGCCCCTTCAAAAATAGTCCCGGCGAAGCTCCAAGTGCTGCCGGGCTGGAACAAACCTTGGCCCCTGGTGGCCACAAGCCTGAGAGGACGGACGCCCCTTGTCAGCACTCACCTCTCAACAACTGCCACTTGTCCCTGCCTGTGGGCTACTGACTGTCCCACCTGGCTGGCAGAGACCTCAGGCAGGCCGTCCTCAGCAGGTTTGTCACCTGGAATCATCACCCAGTCCCGTGGGGCTGCCACAAACCTCCTGCCACTCACCAGCTCCTCACAAAGCTGGCTTGGGCCTATACGGTCACGAGAAGGAAACACCAGCCGAGTCAGGCCCTGAATGGGCCCGTTCAGCTTAAAAAGAAGAGGGCAGGAGAATCCCCGCAGATAACAAAGCATCCAAGTTCTTGGGGGAAGCTCTCCACACCGAAGCTTCTGACTACCAGGCAGGGTTCCGCAACGGCGCGGCCCAAAGTGGGCCCAGCGCCATCACAGGCCCAGGACTGGGGCCGGAGAACCTGGGAGAAGTTCAGCCACGTCCTTGTCCATCTGTGCTGCGGCTCCCCTGTGCCCTCAGTCATGGCAGGCCGGGCCCCACCGCAGTCCCAAGCTGACAAAACTGACCGCTGAGTCAGGCCCAGCTGGGGCCAGAGTCTGATTGTTTGCAGAAACAAAGGGGACGCTGACAGCCCAACTCTCCAGCCACTCGCAGCTGACCCAGGCCCGACTGTGGCTGTGGCCACAGCGTGAGGGACAAGCTGGGTCTCGGCAGGGCCTGGGCAGGGGCAGGGAGGGACACTGGGCATTTGGAGAGTGCGCTCCTCAGCGCTTCGGTCCAGCATTCACCGCAGATGAAAAGTGGTCAGTCCCTGAGTCCCCGTCTCTGTTTGGGTCTCCACCCCTTGGCAACCAACAGTCTGAGGCCTCTTCGTGGTCACAGGATTAAATGACCAGCCCACAGATCTGGTTACAAAACTCTGCCACCCGAGATTAGGTGCACACAGCAACACAACCCGTGACCGATCCGAGTACCCCGGATAAATGACATGGGTCTCTAGACAGAGAGATGAAAAGCTGGGCATCCTGTCTACCAACCCCCAACGGCGGCAGCAGCTGAGAGCCAGAGTTCAGGTTCAACTCACTACCTAACACTTGTCTCCCACTCACTGTTCACCTTCCTTTGCCTCAGTTTCCGATCCACAACCGAAGACCCTATCAGGCCCAATCTCACAAGCTCGCCTAGCCACGAGGACAGGAAGAAGACATTTGGGAAGCATGGTGCCCAGCCAGGTGCCAGGCAGTTCTAAGGACCCTGCCCCTGTTTTCTGGATGAGGAAACTACACAGGATGCCACTTGCCAACATGAGCCCAGCTGGTAAGAAGCAAAGGCAAGATGTGAACTTGGACTCATGGACTCACAGGTCCCCACCTGGCAGAACTGGAGTCCCAGAGGCAGCTGCGAAGAGCAGGGCAGAGTGTGGACTTGGGCAAGAGGCAGCAAAGGCTGCACAGGTCAGGGGCGCAAGCTCTGAGCTCGAGGCAGTGCCAGGGCTACTGAAGAGCGAAGAGCACCCTCCTCGGCAGCCAGACCGGTGAGGAAGAATCTGGAGTGAAGACACGATGGCTGGGGCGACCTCACACACCTTCCTAGTGACACTGCACACAGATGCAGCAGATCCAAGGACGAGCCCCACATCTACCCCTGTACCCTGCCAAACTGCCCTCAGGAGAGTAAGAGAGCAGAGGGCACCAGTGGGCAGCACCTGGGCCATGCCCAGCTGCCCACAGCTCAGTCCACTGTGGGGCTCCTATACATCCACCAAGCCACAAGGAAGCCACGCAGCCATGGCACTGCCTCACAAGGCTGAGCACTTAGTGGAAGCGGCGCTTCCAAGGGGCATCAGGACCTGTGAGCCAGCTGTGAGCAAGGCCCGCCTCCAAGTGTGCTCTTACACACTCAACCAAGATACAAACTCCAGAGGCCAGAATCAAGAAGTTCTACCCCTGCACAGGACCAGCTAGCTAACCTGTCACCCCACCACACGGACATGCTCCTGCACTGCACAGGCTCCCACAGGCTGGGACTGGGCCAAGCGGGAGGGTCCTCTGTGACCCTGAAGCCCGCGAGCCCTTCCCCAAGCAGCTACCAGGCCTTATTAAATTAAAAAATATATATAGGAAGGGGGTAGTTCTTTTAGGATGGGAAGTATGGCGTGTAGCTCCCAGCGAGTCACACAAAAAGCCCACAGGCCCGTCCCAGACCAGGGACTGTCACCCAGGGACACCAGGCCTGATCACATTCCATCTGCTGCCACCTGTGCAGCCCTGGAGCAGAGTCAGTGGGTAGCAGGCAGAGCCCAGCCCACCAGCGTCAGGCCGCACCTCACCAGCACCCGTCTGCACCAGGCCAAGTCTGCTGTTCAGAGCACAGGCGGCTGCTAGCACCCATTTTCCAGGCCAAGTCACAGAGGTACAGCTGTGTATGCTGTCCAAGGTCAGCAGGGAGCGGAAGAGGGCTGGCACCAGCTGGGGAGGCTCCAAGGCACACACTCTCCTCTCCCAAGCCGGCCTCTGCAGGAGACGAAGGCACCACCCACTTCGCCCTGCCTTCCACACCCCCAAAACACACAGCACTCGGGACCTCACGTTTCTGAAAGCCATCACTTCCTCAACCTTTCAAGGCCCATGGAACCCCACAGCCTGTCTTGCCTCATCTCCAAAGACCACCCCCCCACTGCAAGCCAGTCATCCCCACTCACCCGTAAGTCCGCTGGATCAAGGTGGGGTGTAGCTGCTGCACACCAACTGCAAAGCCTAAAACGAGAGGACAACTCTAGGGACCCACACCCAGGGAGGCAGAACCACAGAAGCCATACAACCCCGCACCAGAAGTAACCAGCTTCTTCTCCCAGGCTATAACAAACGGCCAAATACCCAGCCAAGCAGGCCAGGAGCCTGGAAGTCTGTCCGGAGTCAGTACCACTGCCAGACTCCCCATCTCAGTCCCTGGGGCCAAATTCCTCCCTCCCAAGGCGAAAGCTGACAATGGGGGTGAGGCACCCTCCCCACTCTCTCCCTCGGGGTCGAGCTCCCAAGCTGGGGGTGACTGGCCTGTGCCAGCTCTGTGGGCACATGATAGCTGACTGCCACTCCCAGGACAGGGGGGCCTTTTCCACCGGACAGATACCAGCGCTGAATATAGCCACTGAGAAGAGCTGGGGAGGAAGACATGAGCTCTCACCCGTCTGCAGGCTGCGTGGCTTGGCACCCAGATAGGCCAGGTTCACATTGGCTTTTCGACCATCGATGATGGGATTGGGGTCTTTGCAAGCCCTCTCAGCTGCTGCCCGGTCGGCCATGGTCACCTGGAGGAGCACAGCCTGTCAGGAGCCTCCCTTGCTGAGTAGGGGAAGCCAGAAAGTGGGGGCAGAGTGCTCTGCCCGGGCACAGTGCCACCTCCCCCGCCCCCCAGGCACTGGCACTCAGGACCTCTGGGACCTGTTCTCTCTGACCCCAGCCCAGAACCTTCCCACAAGCTGTCCCCTGGATCCAGGCTCCTCCCTTCAAGTTCAAGTGCTGGGAAACTTTGCCTTTAAGGACAGAAACAATCCCCTGGGAGATGGGGCAAAAGTGAACCCCAAGCTCCAGCCTGGCCTGCCACAAGGAAGGGCCATGACTTTCCTCGTGAAGCAGTTTGGAAACCCTTGTCCTTGGAAGGGAAGTGGTAAACCTGTCTTCAAGTCCTTTTTACTCAAGTCGATGTTTATTTGGGGCAGCTGGAGGGGACTGTTCTAAAATATAGGGGAAGGAAAAAGACCAAAGCGCCCCAACACAACCTTGGCTGCAGCCTTGTCCCTCACCCGCTGGGCGCTACCATGAATCCCGAGTGGCCCTCGGACCCCCAAACCTCTCCACCGACTTAGGAGTGCTGATCAGACACAGCGGACCTCTCTTTCGAACGGTGGTTGGGGGCAGGGAGGCAGAAGGCGGCAGGTGCGGGCGGACAGAGGCGTCGGGTAGCAGCCGCGGGGCGGCCCGCTGCCGTCTGGGCGTGCGCCCCGGGCCGAGATAAAACGCGGGGGCGGGGAGCGGCCCGGCCGCGGAGCCACTTACGAAGCCGTATCCGCGGGACTTGCCCGTCTGGCGGTCGGTGATGACCACGGCCTCCTCGATGTCCCCGAAGCCCTCAAAGTACTTCCTGAGCGAGGCGTCGGTGGTGTGGTAGGGAAGGCCGCCCACGAAGATCTTGGTGAACGTGGTGTCCTTCTGCGAGCCGTGCATGGCGCCGGGGGCGGCCGGGGGCCGCGGGAAGCCCGCGCTCGGGGCGCAAGGCGCGGGCTGCAGCAGCATAGGGGTCTCCCCGCCGCTACGGACCCGGGCCGCTAGGGGCTGCGCTCATGGGGGGCGCTGGGGAGCGCGCGGGGCAGCTAGGAGCGCCCGTCCAGCCGCCAGGCCCGTCCGCTCGCGCGCCGCTCCCACCGAGCACAGCGTGCTGCGCTCCACACCCGCGCTGCGCGAACTCGGCGCCCCGGCGCCCGCCCCCCGGCCTTTGTAGCCGGTCCCGCCCCCGCCGCTTGGACACGCCCCCTCCCGACCTCGCCCCGAGCGCGGGGCCGCTGGGAAGTGTAGTTCAGGCCACCGCCCAGCCGCGCCCGGGCGCGCCGGAAGCCCGGGTTTGGCAGGGCGCTCGTGGAAGGGGGGGGCACCCGGGGGCATTTCTGTTCCGAGCACAAACCGCTTCCGCAGGACCCCAGCCCTCGAGGAGCACGTATTCAGGTGGATTAGAAGTGACGCATTCTAGCTTCGTGATTCTGGAATCAGTGGTTTATCCCGGAGCTATTTAAGATAGGAAACACATGAAAAGGTGGGCGATTTTTGTTGTATTATAACCCCTCAGCAAGTGTTGGTCAGTCGCCCCCTAAGCAACAGGCCTTCTGGACGCTGCCCCCTAGGCTCACTGAGCTTCAGTGACTCTGACTATATACAGACGCACTACTGGAAGAACAGCCCCTCTAGAAGGCTGAAGCAGGAGGATGCAAGTTCCAGCCCAGCCTGGGCAATTTAGCCATGTAGCGAGACCCTGCCTTAAAATTAAAGGGTGGAGAGAGAGTTCAAATGAAGGTTTGGATTCCATTCCCAGTACTGAAAAAGAAAACAACAAACAAACTACCCCCCACCACACACACAGTGAATGTACAAAATAGAATCCGGATGGAGCTAAATAAAAAGTAGCTGGAGGTGGGGCGGATGGTCCCAGAGGCCGCCTGAGGAGATCTGGGCTTCTCGAAAGTCCAGAGTTCTCCATCCCTGCCTTGGGGCTTCTGTGGCCCCAGCCAGGACAGCTGCATAGCTCCTCTAGCTGCTTTTCCAGGGCTGGGTACAGTGGCACAGGGCTGTAACCCCCTCTACGTTGCAGCTGAGGCAGGAGGATCACAAGCTCGAGTTCGACCTGAGCGATTTAAGAAGGCCTTATTTCAAAAAGTAAGTGTTGGGACTCAGCACTTCTTGGGTTCAATCTCAGTACTGAAAAAAAAGGATTTGAGAAACGTCTCCCATGAGTAACAACCCACCTTTGGAGCAGGATCTGGGGCCTCACACCGCGCATCTCCAGAAGCTGCTGTCCCGACCTGTGGGTGTGGGAGCTGCAGCTCAGCACAGCTGGCCACAGGGGAGTTTGTAGGAGACCTGGAAAGACATGGCGCGTCGTGGGACTGGAGGCTGCTAGGGTTTGGCCCCTTCCTGCGGGTGTTAACCGCTGTTGCCGCGGGGACAGGCAGCAAAAACCCCAACCCAACCTCTGAACTAGCAGGCCAGAAATTTCGGGTCTGGTTCCCGGCCTCTGCCGGGGCGGGGGGGGGGGGGCTTCTCTCCTCCGGGCCTCCCAGAGTCTGACCTTTCCACCCCTAGGCGCACACATTTTGCTTCCTCAAGGGCCTCTCCTCCCTGCCAGGTGGGCACCGTGAGAATTGGGCCCTGGCTGCTCAGTTGAAGCTGCAATGCCTGGGAAACGTTTGAGTGAATCTGAGAGAGAATGAAGGGGACGGGAGCGCTCCTGGGGAGCCAAAGGCCCCTCCAAACGCCTCTGGCAAACTGATCTGTGCGACCTTGACCTGCCCCCTAGAGGCCTGGAAGGGCAGCCGCTGCCGGGGCGAGAGATCCCGGGCCTCCCCTGCTCCGGCCTCCCTTCTCCTCTGACACCCAGCACTTAGTGGCCTTGAGGCGGCGCTCGCCGCGGGCTCGCGGCCTACAAGTCCCGGCGCCACCCGGGCTGTGTCCCCGTCGCGGGCCTCCCCTCCCGGGGAGCGCGGCCGGAGGCGCTGTGGAGCACGTGCTGCTGCGGCCGGCTGCCCGGAGGGTCGGGGAGGAGCCTCAACCTCCGGAACAGCTGCCGCCTCGGGCGGTTCCGGAGCTCCCGCACCCCAGGACACGCGGGGCTTCTGCATCGCCAGCCTCTCCACCTGCGGACGTTGTCCCTGCCCAGCTGTCACAAGTTTAGAAGGCTGGAGAGACGATGAATGAAAGAATATTATGAATCATATACTTTTTTGGGTACATTTTCCCAAGCAAGAACTGAACAGGGCGCGAAGAGGAAGCACAGGGAGAGGGGCAAGAGTGCCTGATGTCATTTAGGGACAAGACGGTCTGGACGGTCTGGGAATTGGTGAGAGCAGGAGGTGTGAGCCACGGGCCCACGGGCGAGGGAACCCTGCGGGAAGAGAGCAGCGCAGAGATACACTTCTGAGCCACTGGCGCCTTGATAGGTCTAATTACTCACATTGCTCATGACAACGAGAGGTCATCTCCATAGAGGGCCCGTTTGGGGCCACATCCTGGACTGGGTGACTTCCGTGCCCTAAGCCATAGGTAGCCAGTAGCTCAGTTTGGGGAGGGGTGGGTTGAGGCTGGACGTGACTCCCTGGGGGCCACGGAGATCAGTGAGTGGCAGGCCAGATCCAGGATCCCATATTGTCTACTCAATAGCATTTCATGGAGAGATTTTAGAATTTTTTTTTTTTTTTGGTACTAATTTTTGAACTTGTGTCATTGTGCTTGCCAGGCAGGTGCTGAACCACTGAGCTAAATCTCTGGCCCCAAAAGCGGGTCAAAAATGGGTTAAAGCCTTCAGCTCTGTTTACTTCAGGTCAACAGCAGGTAGAAGAGGCCTGAGTCTCTATAGTTTAAGACTGGCCTGATGGGTAAAGGGTAAATGGGTAAATGAGGTGCCCACAGCCATTTAGCCCCGTGAGGCAGAGCAGTCAGGATCATAGATCCAGGGTAGGGTCAAGACCATCAGCCCAACATCCCCTAAACAGGGACGGGTGCTGGCTGCCAACCAAGGACGGTCACAGACCAGGGTCCAGAGACCAGCAGGCAGAGGACTAGAAGATCTTTTCTGAATGCTTAGAACAGGGGAGGCTCTGGGTACGGTAGCCCCAGGCCCCAAGCCCATGATGCCTACCCATGACCAAGGTGGCAATTTGGCCAAAACCCATCCTGACTTGTCCTTGCCACAAGCAGGCTGCCCCAAGGCCAGGCACGGTCCTCAAATCCCATGTGTGACCGTGGCGTAGCTACTGCACCCATCCCCAGTTTGCAGAGCCCCTGGCTCAGAGGTTCAACTGCCCTTATAGTACTATCGCCACTGGACTGATTTAGGGCTTCTGTGTCCCTTCCCGGGCCCCGCTGGCCCCACTGAGGGACATTCCATCCCAGGAGCAAGAAGAGTGGGGCAGAATGTCTGTGAATGTGTGAGGGGATCCATGGAGAAAGCAGGACAGGGCTAGGCTCACAGCTGTGATCTCCAAGCCAGAGTGCAGAGCCCCAAGTGTTCTGAGAGGAAACACAGCCCCACAAAGGGAGGAGCCAAGGAGGCGTGGGGCTGGGAGCCAGCCAGCTGCATTGGCTGCTCCTCATTACTTGCTGAGTCCAGAGTCGTCATCTTCCTCTCCACGGCCTGGAGCAGACACTGCTCAGGTGCCAGACTCAACAGCACTCAGTGTCTTCACAGAGCCCTTGGAGACACAGGAAGCACTGAGCTGGCCACACTCTGAGAGCTGGCATCTTCCCACTTGTGGGTTCCTCCACCTCTCTTCCTTCCCCACAGCCCACTTCAGGGGCCAATCACTCGGCCCAGCTGCTCCTACACAGCCTTACCAAAGTGTCCCCTAAAGTCCTTCTGGGGCCAAAGGGCCCCGATAGCCCTTGAGACCCGAGGATTCATTTCAAAAACCACTTCAAAGTAAAATGCCCACATTTGCAAAGGAAAAAGGCCATGTTAAAATGTAGCTAGTCAAATACTGTAAAACAACTCTGACAAGATGGTAGAGTGGTTAACATCAGGGAAACAACCTCTCTGAGATTTGGTATCCAGCCACTGGAATATAGCAATGTGAGGAAAAGAAGTAGGAGGGAAAGGGGACCCGGAATACAGCCCTTGCGAGAATGAAAGCCTACAGGGAGAGTGAAGAGAGAGACCTCCATGCAGAGACAGAAGTGGTGAGTGGCCCCTTCTCCCTGAGCCCTGACGTACTGTGGGCAGATGGCTCAAACCTGCAGATGCACCATGATTACTGGCAACCCCAGAGGCCTCCACGGAAGAATGTACCTATGGGATGGAGCAGTGAATTCGAGAGTGCAGTGGCTGGTGAGTTATTCAGGTTCAGATGTCCTCCAGGAGAGGGTGATTGGCAGTCAGCTATCTTGGAGAGGGGCCAACTGAGCTCCAAACTCAGAACAGCTTGAGGCTGACTCCATCTAGTAGTGACTCTAAGTATCAGCATGAAGTAAAACAGAGTTCAAGTCAGCAAGAGATTAAGGAGTGGAGTTCAAGCTGGGAGGAGGCATATAGAATGTTGTAGTCTGAAAAAATCAAGTTCCAGCCTCAACCAGAAACCAGCCTCAACTTTACTGGAACTAAAGGTGCAGGATCACAGGGTTTACCCTGCTGTAAATCTGTGGCTGATTTGCTGGGCTTAACATGGGTCCAGGCTGTGGCGATCCATTCTGTCCACCAGTGACAGCAGAGACATACTCTGAAGTGGACCCTTTTTTCTTGATTATTCTTATTTATATAAGTATGAACATTATTTCTAGTTTTGTTGTTCTGTTCTGTTTTTTTTTCTTCCTTCTCTCTTTCCTTCCTATCTTCTTCACCAAGTTCCCAAAGTTCACTTAATCTTCCTTTGTCCTTCAGCCCTGCTTCTAATCTCTTCCTCTCTTCTCTTTCTCTATTTTTTCCTCAACCCTTTTTAAGTTTTTTCCTCTGAGGGTAAAATTGCTATAACGAGGGGATATTTACACAATTTTCTGGTTTGTTTTAGATTTTTTTACATTACCATAGTATAGTTCATATGGTTTAATATGGAAAAATAATATGTGAAATTAATATGTGAAAATTAATATCACAGCTTGTCAGTTTCTAAACTGCATCTGATGCTATTATTTTTATTGATTGTACTACTTTAGCCAAGGTGAAATCATTGTTCTAATCAGTTGTACTTCTTGGTATGACAAGACTGAGATTGCCTAAGGATCATAAACAACACTATAAGCCAGTGACAAAGAACCAGGGACTAGGCCATGTAGGCAGCAACCTCTCATCCCTAATAAATTGGACAGGTAAGATCTCACAACAGATCCAAAACCCAAAACTGAGCTTCAACCGGAAGACATTTCTGAAGAATAGTCATTTCCTAAGGGTTCTAAATATTAGCAGTCAAGCTACTTACCATAAGCAATTTATAAACATCAACTCAGGAATTAAACTTTAAAAAGCAGAAAATGAGAAACACTCAAGCAAGATGCAGCCCCAGATTTCCAGCTCCCCAAAGCCAAACCCAGGGGGAATGAGATGGAACAATTTTAAGGCCACCCACCTGAACTCTATGAAGTGATAACAGTAGAAATAATGCACCAGATGAATGTGGTTCTAGAAAAAAAAATCAGCAGAAATAATCTCTCAGATAACTACAGAGGTAGTGACCATAATGAAGAATGTGGTTAGTGACTCTTGAGCAGATGCAGATTTTAAAAATAGAGGTATTTAGGAAAATGATGGAAACTATGAATGCTCAACATAGGAAAGAAATGGAATGTATGAAAATGATTCAAACAGGCAAGATATTAAAAATCTCACTGAAAGTATACACAGCCGAATGAGCCAATGTAACAACAAAAGCTCTTAGAGGGAAGAAACAAAGCACATAAAGCCCATCAGAATCACAGCAGACTTCTCAACACAAGCCCTCAAGTCAAGGAGAGCTTAAGTATTTCAAGCCTAAAAGAAAATAACTTCCAACCCAGACTGAGGTACCCCACAAAATTATCTTTCAAAATAGATGGAGAAGTAAGACACTTCCATGACAAAAAAACCTGAAGAAATTCATGACCACCAAACTAGCCCCCAGAAACACTCAGACTAAGAAAATAATACAAAGAATCAGTGAATTGAAGAGTTGGTTCTTTGAAAAATTAAATTGACAAATCCTTAGCCAACCTTATCAAAAAAAATTTTTAAGACTCATATCCATGCAATTAGGAATGGAAAGGGTGAAATCACAAGAGACCCTGCTCCAGAAGATCATCAATACCTATTTGGAGAACCTGTCTTCTAGTAAGATGAAAAACACAGAAGAAATAGACAGATTCCTAGATATATATGAATTACTAAAGCTGAATGAAGAAGATATAAAATTCTAAATAAAACTAATATCAATAAAATTGAAGATATAATTAAAAACCTATTACCAAAGAAAATCCCAGTCTCTGATGGATTCACTGCTGAATTATACAACAAATTTAAAGAAGACATTGTGCTGCTACTTCTTGGACTCTAATGAAATTGAAATGGAAGCCATATTCCTAAATTCATTCAAGCAGCCAGCCAAAAAAGAGAACTACAGGCCAATCTCCCTAATGAACACAGACACAAAACTCAATAAGATACTGGCAAACAGAATGTGGCAAATTATCAAGGAGTTTACACACCATGATCAAGTAGGACTCATTCCAAGGATGCAGGAATTGTTCAACATTTGCAAATCCATAAATGTAATACACCATATTAACAGCAACAAGGACCAAAACCATATGATCATGTCAATAGATGCAGAAAAAATGTTCGACAAAGTCCAACAGTCATTCGTGATAAAACTCCAAAAAACTGTTATCTATTACAAACCATAGCCAGCATTATACTAAATGAACAAAAACTGAAAGCTTTCATTCTAAAGCCAGAAAAAAGACAAGGATCTTCACTGTCACCTATCTTATTCAATATAGTTAATTAGCCAGAACAATTAGACAAGGAAAAGGAATAATAATAATAGGAAAAGAAGAAATTACATTATGATTATTTGCAAATGACGATATCCTCTATATAAAAGATCCCAAAAACTCTACCAAAAAATTTCTAGATTTAATAACCAAACTCAGAAGCATAGCTAGAATCGAAGTCAGTACTCAAAAATCAATAGCACTCCTGTACACAGACAACAAACTCACTAAGAGAGAAATTAGATGAATAACCCCTTTCACAATAGCATCCTAAAAATGAATTATATAAGGCCTGGAAATTTAGCTCGGTGGTTCCATCGCCTGCCTAGTAAGTGCAAGGTCCTAAGTTCAATCCCCGAAACCACATACAACGCTGGGCGTGGTGACTCACGCCCACCAGCAATCAGTACTGCATATCAATCACAGTGCCAGGTGTGGTGGCTCATGCCTGCAATCCCAGCATTCAGGAGGCAGAGGCAGGAGGATTGCTGAGTTCGAGGCTTGCCTGGGCTACATAGTGAGCTCAGGGCCAGCCTGAACTACAAAGCAAGACCCTGGTTCAAAAAAAAAAAAAGATGCCCCCCTTTTTTTTTTATTCCTTCATATGCAGATGCCTAGTTTCTTTTTACCTTTGAAAACCCTCATGTTGAGGCCTCTTAACCGACATGGGCTGTGTGTCCTCAAGGGTTCAGACACAACCTAGTCTTTTTGGGCAGGTACTTTTCCATTTGGAGCCAATATCTGGTCATGTGTCCCCTCAGAAGAGCTCTCCAGACAGGGCATCCAGGCCCTGCCGAATTTTCCAGTAGACAGAGATTATAGTCTCTAAGTCTAAGGCACAATTTTGCAGACTTGAGGTAAAAATCTTTGAGCCTTGTCCTATCTAAGGGGAACCTGAAGACTAGGAAAAGAGAATTCAGCCAATATTCTTCTTCCCGCAGCCAACGACCTTAGAACAACTAAGAGGATTCCTAGGAAAGGGGGGCGTTTGTTGCAGGGTGTTAGCAGGGTGTGGTGACAGCTAAGATCCCTCTATCAGTTTGTAAAAAGAGCCCAGAAGGCAGATACCCACATTTAAACCTGGGAACCTGCTTCTCAGACTGCATTCCAGAGGTTTAAGCAAACGCTTTTAAAAGCCTGGGCCCAGCATGGCACCACCCGTACCGGGCCCAGCCTCCACACCAGACGCCTCACACCCTCCGCTTTGGGAGGCAGGAGGGGCAGGGTCCTCTGAGAAGGCAGCCTGCAAGCCTGCCGAGGCAGGCCCAGCTCCGGCCATGGCCAGCTCCGGCCTAGCCCCTCCGGCCCAGTTACTCTTCAGAGACCTGATTAGCACTCAGTGCCTGCGGGCGGATCAGAGGAGTGTTAGGACTGTATTAAAAGCCACCAGGCTACAGTTTAATAAAGGAAGAGCGAGAAAGCTTTGATTGAACCGGCTGAGCCGGGTGATTCGGCTGGGTGGGCCTGATGGCCACACCTGTCTCCCCAGCACTCGGGAGGCTGAGGCAAGAGGGTCAGTGTGAATTAAGGCGAGCCCGGGCTACCTGGTGAGTTCAAGATCTACAGAGGGAGGCCCTGTCTCGAAACAGAAGCTGCACAAAGCTGTGATTCTGACCGGAAGCAGATGGCTCTCTGCCCCGGGGCTGGGAATGCTGGGATGGAACTGCTGGGAACATCTCTTGCCTGTTCCTTCCTCTGCCCCACAGTGTGTGTGTGTGTGTGTGTGTGTGTGTGTGTGTGTGTGTGAACAAGAACTCACACTAGGGACTTCCCAGGAGATGGTTTACTTTTTAATTTTCTTTTTCTAGTTTTTTGAGACAGGGCCTCACTTTGTAGTTCAGGCTGGCCCTGAGCTCACTGTGTAGCCCAAGCAAGCCTGGAACTCAGCAATCCTCCTGCCTCTGCCTCCCGAGTGCTGGGATGACAGGCGTGAGCCACCATGCCCGGCGCTGTGGTGTGTGGTACTAGGGATCAAACTCGGGACCTTGCACTTGCCAGGTAGACACTGGAACCACTGAGCTAAATCCCGGCTCCGAGATGTTTTACTTTTTAAGCAAGTATGCACTTTGACCTTCATCTTAAAGGATATATTTTTTTCGAAGCAAAACACTTATTTCCACTTTAGATGCAATAATCACAGCATCGTCGGTAGGGAATTTGCACCTTACTTGTTTTATTTTGCTTCCTCTTTTTTCCCATTCCCTCTCCCTGACCCCTCTTCCCTTCTTTATTTATAAAAGCTTTGTTTCCATTTTTTCCTTCTTTTTTTCTTCATTCCTTCTTTCCTTTCCCCTCCTTCCTCCCTTGTTCTCCTTCCCTTTTGAACATTTTCCTCCCATTCTTGAAGGATATTTTCAAATGCAGTGACTCGAAGGTCAGGGTAGGCTCGTTGCCATGGTGACGGATTCATTAGTATATACTGTTCACTTCCGAACCCTTCTGGTTGTCTACCTTAATCACGTCAGCCTTTTGTTTGTCAGTCGCACCTCAACAGCATGGTGTAAAACCTTCGGCTCGCAGTAGACGTAGGACCTGCCATAAACTGATTTTCTCTCTCGCTGTCTTCCCTTTAGTGGCGGAAGCCATCACAGCAGTCAGCAGAAAGTCCCTACAGGCCGACCTACAGCCCTCTCTGGGGGCAGCGCCAGCAACTCCCTCATGTTGGGACTCCCTTCCCTCAACTCTGAGGCCAGGACCAGCTTGGGGCTCACACACACACACACACGTGCACACACTCACCCACACATACGCACATACACATGCACACACATGCACAGCAAATCTAACAGGGAGCCCTCAGGATCTAGGCTTCCACCAGGCAGTGCAGCCCCGGAAGCCGTGAGGACGTCCCTACAATGAGGGCTTGGCCAGAAGACCTCACCGAGACTGAATGAGCTTCAGCAAGTTTAGAAGTAAACTAGTAACTTTAGAAGTGACATATGGGTGATTTCTTTCTTTCTTTCTTTCTTTTTTTTTTTTTGAGACAGGGTCTCGCTTTGTAGTTCAGGCTGGCTCTGAGCTCACTATGTAGCCCAGGCAAGCCTCAAACTCAGCAATCCTCCTCCTGCCTCTGCCTCCCGAGTGCTGGGATGACAGGCGTGAGCCACCACGCCTGGCTGGGTGATTTCTTAAAAGTAAATTGTCCTTAAAAGAATGTGCACCTCAGGCAGGACGGAGCGCTTGGTAATGTTGGTGTGATGACGGGCCTGGCCTCCAAGAGTGAGACAGAGTGGGCACCATGCGTGGAAGGTTCCACTTAGAGTCTAATTGGTCCTTGTGCCCTCAGGAGGCGACGTGTGCCACCTGTAGAGGGGAGGCCAGCGCCTGGGCCAGGAGGTTCTAAAGCAAGTTTGCTTTCTTGGCTTGGGAGCCCCCACCATGGGATGTCACTGACCTTGCTGTGCTGTTTGGACTTTCAGCCACCAGAGTCCTGGGCCAAATAAAGGGGTGTTTTTTTGGTACTGGGAGCTGAGCCTGGGGGCTTTACCTGAGCTACATTCCCAACCCTTTTAAACTTTGAGACAAAGTCTCACTAAATCACTAAGTTCCTCATTGTGAGCTCAAATCTACAGCCCTCCTGCCTCAGCCTCCCGGAGTGTTCACTGCCGCACCTGGCCTTTAATCTTTTCTCTGGCATCTAGGCTCATATGTTGTTATGCCAGTGCAAATGGACTGAAACACCAGGAGGAATTTTCATTTTATTGTCCAGTGTGTAATCAGTATAAAAATTAATGAGATGTTCACATTCATTCATGCTAAGCCTTCAAAGCCTGTTGTGGGTTTTAGTACTACTCATACATCTCAACGCGAAAGAACCACAGTGCCTTGAGTTACCCAAACTGTCTTCAGCCACCCTGTATGGTCCGCAAGAATTTTCTAACAGGAAAAGCAGTCTTTCAAATTTTACTTTCCAGATATCTTGACAGTATAAGAAGTGATTCTTTTTTTTTTGAGATAGGGTCTCGCTAAATTGCTCCAGGTAATCCTTCAGCCTCAGCCTCCTGAGGAGCTGGGATAATCTTCATTTTTCATTTTCTGTCTTTTCCCCCAGTACCGGGGACCAAGCTCAGGACCTTGCCCTTGCGAGGCAGGCACGGAGTCACTGAGCTAAATCCCCCCACCCTGACTTCATTTCAACCTGAAATTGAAAGGGCGCTTTCTGATCCATACATGGGAGGTCACTGGCGCCATCTTCTGGCCTGACTGAGACACAGTTTCGCCGGGAGACCGCCAAGGTTTAATTTGACCTACACACCAATGCAGGCGCACAACACAGCAGGTCCCTGCCGAACGGGAAGCTCCCTGTGGCCACCGTCTACCTGGCAGTGGCAGAAGCAGCAGCCCACATCTGCAGTCATGGGCCAGCTACGGAGGTTCCTTCCCCTCTAAAAGAGCGTTATCTCTGCTCACACCGGGGCTTAATGATAGTTGCTTTTTCTTCCATTTTACAGATGAGGCTTAAAGTTTAAACCACACACTCCGAGTTACAAAGTTGGGGACACAGTTGGGATCTGAAGGCAGCCAGCCCTTCTGTGAACACGTTCTCATCAGCGTGTTGCATGGATTTTTCAGTCGCCTCATAATTAATCTGATTACTGCCCCTCCCGCCCCCACCACTTAGAGAATGCCAGGAAAGGGCTCTGGGTCAGTCCATGTGAAGTGCTGGCGATTGCTGGGCACCCAGCAGCAGTGCCAAGGACAAGGAAAACCGCACCCCGTGATGTTAAACATACTGTAAACATGTGTTTATAGACACGTAACAAAGCACATCCCCTTTGGAATGATGCACTCGAATTGCTTTGTGCTCTTTTTGTGGCTCCACTTTTTACAATGCCAGTTGCAGTAACTGTATTCACTTCACAACTGGCCAGTGGATCCCGGCTCCCCCTGCAGGATCCGGCTGGGTCATCCCTGTGTTTGGGAGCTGTTAGCTTGGTCTTCACAGAGCCCTCCTCCGATGGAAATTCCAGTTGTGACTGAATGAGCAAAGATTTCCCACATCACCGCCGAATAACACGAGGGCCAGGTTGAGTGGCTAACACATACGTCACCAGCAATACTTTCTGGTCGTGTGTTTTCACTTCCCTTGTATTATGACTTCAGTTGGTCTTGAGGATTGAACCCAGGTCCTCCTTGCTCAGAGCATCTGTGAAGGACAGGAGGGAGATGTGCACCTTTCAAATCCCTGTAGGGGGAATCTAGGACATGTCACTCTCACCTTCTTCCATTTTTTTTTTTTAATCTGATACCAAGGATTGGACTCAGGACCTTGCACTTTCCAGGCGCCACTGAACGAACCCCTCGGCCCTTATGGGGTTTTTTTTCCTAATTTTTTGATGTTTGATTTTTTACAAAATGTTGGAAAAATTAGGGGAAAGATCTTTTCTGCATGAAGCTTATATCCTCCTCAGTGAAAGCAGCTCTATTTTTTTTTTTTTTTTGCTTTTGAGATAGGGTCTCGCTTTGTAGTCCAGGCTGGCCCTGAGCTCACGGTGTAGCCCAGACAAGCCTCAAACTCAGCAATCTTCCTGCCTCTGCCTCCCGAGTGCTGGGATGACAGGTGTGAGCCACCATGCACTGCACTGTGGTATGTGGTATTGATGGCTGGTGGGCGTGAGTCACCATGCCCAGCATTGTACATGGTTACTGGGATCAAACTCAGGACCTTGCACTTGGGAGGCAGGCGCTGGAACCACTGAGCTAACCCCCTGGGCCAGCAGCTCTAATTTTAATAGGGTATAAAGTGAGGGCAAAATGTGGCCTGACCCTGATGAAGGGTCAAGGTGACAGTTTTTCTTTTTGAACTAGGTGATACCATCAAAGGACCAAGTCTTGCTGGGCACCTATTGCATCAACACAGTCCCGGCGCTGCAGAGCGTGAAGTTCCTCGAGGAACGTGTGTGGAAGTCCGGCAGAAGTTTAATGATTTCACTGAATCCTGAGTCACCGCCACAAACATGTAGCACACCGCCACACCTGCGCTGGGCCATGGCTCAGCCACTGGCTCATGCTTGGCCCAAGAACTCGCTTAGTCCTTCGCCTGGGCCGCCCCTGGACGGAAGCACGTCTTCTCAACTTGTCCATCACAGCGCTTTGGCCTCACAACGCGGCACACGGCCCAACCCGGAAAATCGCACTGCACCAAGAGGCCCATGATAGGTCTGTTATTTTGTCCTTTCCTAACACAGCCATCTTGCAACAGGCATGAAACTTGGGCCAAGTTGAAGCCAGCCGGTGTGTTCCTACCTTAAGTGAAAGCTGGCTCTAGAGACAATCAGGCTTGAGTCTCTTGGGCAGGGATCCTTTCTGCTCATCAGATCTTCCCATACACAGAGACTATAAAACCACTGGACTGATTTCTACAACGGAGGGGAAATGGCTTGTAAACAACTTGAAAATTCAAAGTTTTTGACTGCATCCACTTTTTATCACTAAAAACTAAATGTTCAGGCTGAAAAATAGGGGCCAAGAGTTCATAGGCCTGAATTCATTTAGGGGCTACCGAAGAACTGAAAGCACTGAGAGCAGGTAGTGTTAGCTAGCAGCAGAATTTATTTTCATCATTTTTTTATGAGTAGGCAAACATAGCTTCCAATGTCACTGATAGTGGATTTTCACATTCACCAAGGTAGGAGTTTACAAACCAGCCCCAAACAATAAGGGATGTGAAGTATTTGGGATCACAGGGCAAAATTACAATAGACCCAAACTTCAAATGCTACGTTGTTTCATCTTGGATGCTTACCAGGAAGGAATTTTAACTTACACAAAGTAAAAGAAACATTCAAAGTGATCGCTCTGGAGGCACAGGTTCAAGAGCAAATGAGCAAATCCCATGCAGTAGGCCTGGGTTCTAACTTGAAAGTCACATAGTTAATCATCCACCTGGGCCCACAAAAAGCCTGTCACTCAGCAAAAGGAGAAGTCCTGCTTCAGTGACCAAGAAATGGGCCACCAGGGCTGGAAAGCATGGAGGATGCTCCAGCTTGGAATGAAGGAAGCAAAAGAAACACTTTGAACTCTGCCTGCCAAAGCATGGAGGGACCAAGACATCTCACGTGGCGGGAAGAATTGTAACTCAGGATTCCTTCATTCACAGGGCGCAGGATTTCCTTATTCCCCAGACGGGTCTGAAATCCGAATTTCACACCCAGTGTGGAGCAGGACGACCATTTCCGTGATGTGGGCGGGGCACTGGAGAGAACAGAGGGAGCCATCAGGGAGTCTTCAAAATACTTTATTATAAAATACAGTACGCACTCATAGTTTTCCAATGCTCTCCAATACATAAACTGCCAATGAGCCACTGCCAAATGCCTGGCACTGCCCACCAGAATCTAACTTCTGTAGTAATTTCGGTTCCCTCGGAATTACAGGAAAACCACAGCAGTAGTGGGATGGAGACGTATGGGGCCAAGGACGGCGGCTGACTGCGGACAACACTGTTTCCTCCGTCCATGGCTGCAGCCACCTCCGCTGGGGCCGAAATTCATACAGAGATGAGGCGGCATGGAGAACGTTCAGCTCAGTACCCCACAAGTCAGCCCGCTACTTCTTATTCCTGGGTTTTAGCTCTTCCGCTGCATTACGCAGGAAAATGTAATTTTTCTTCTGAGGATTGTAAAATTCATGTCCCTAAAGAGGAAAAAAGTTCAGAGATTGTATTATTAATAAGCAGGAGTTAGCAATGCAGGCACCTTTTCTATGATGAGTCTCATGCACAGAGCTAAACATGTCATCCTGGCAGGAACACAAGACAAAGACTGAGGAGAAGCGAAGACCAGATGTTAACGGCCCAGTTGTGGAGCAGATGATGCGCCTGGCACACGCTGTCACAGCGCCCTGCCGAGGGCCGGTCCTGCACTGTCCTCTAGGCAGAGCCCCTTCCCAGCCCCCATGATGTCAGTGCCGAGATGCCTGCCTTGGGCCCCAGGCATCCGCTTGGACCTGCGAGGTTACACGGTGGGGACAGCTGCGCTGTGACATGTCACAGGAGCAGGAGCAGGCATGGCGGGCCACCTGCGGGGGGAAGCAGAGGCCCTGGTGGCCCTGAGACTCCTGCGGGAGGGAACCCTGCGGGAGACAGGCTGGCAGCCACCCAGGCTCCAGTGGGCCAGCGCCATGACCGTGTCTGAGCTGAGGAAGAGCAGCCAAGAGGGGGCGAGAAAGGCACCTGGGAAGAGCCGGCACAGCTCTGGCATCACCTTCCTGCATGTGTTTAGTCTCACACCAATGGGTGTACTTAGAAGTTCCAGAAGTAATTATTGGTCAAAGGGAGGATGAATTTTTATCAAAATGTGCAAAGTACTTTTCTGACTGATTCCATCCCAGGAGCAAGCTAACGGCAGTCATATGCAATCAGGACTTCACACTGGGGGTAACACTGCTTGAACTAATAGTGCAAAATTATTATTTTGAGATAGGGTTTCGTAAGCGCAAGCTATGTGGCTCAGGCTGGACTTGAAGTTGTGGCGATCCTCCTGCTTCAGCCTCCCAGGTGCCAGGTTTACAGGTGTGTACCAGGCCTGGCAAAAATGAAAAATTCTTAAAAAGTTGTGGTTTTTTTTTTGCTTTTTGGAGACAGGGTCTTGCTTTGTAGTTCAGGCTGGCCCTGAGCTCACTATGGTGCCCAGGCAAGCCGCCACGAACTCAGCAATCCTCCCGTCTCTGCCTCCCGAGTGCTGGGATTACAGGCGTGAGCCACCACGCCCAGCATTATATGCGGTAACCGGGGATCGAACTCAGGTCCTTACGCTTGCGAGGCAGGCGCCGGAACCACTGAGCTAACCCTCCAGCCCAAAAGTTGTGGTTTTTTAAAAAATGACTTGATTGTGACTTATGTAACTCCTATTAACTGACATTGCTTACATGAATCACTTAATTTTTAAGCAGCATCAAAGCAATGAGCTTTCTTATTTTCAGCTTATAAGTGTTTTAAACTCTTTTAATGTAACCTCTGTGAATTAAATTAAAATGCAGTTTTACGAAACTGTGCCACAAAAGGCAGAGGACATGAGGCTTGAGAGATGGAAACTATGACAGCACAGAGACTTCGAACTAACAGCAGCAGACGAGCAGTACGCAGGCTGTTGGCAGCACCTTCCTGTGGTGCCCCAACCTGCAGGTGTTGCCATCACAGTGGAGGCTTTAAAGTGTAGCCAGAACCGGTCAGATCCTTCGTCCTCCTGCTGAGGCTCCCACCCCAACCCTGGAGCCACCCAAGACTGCGTCCCTCCCTGGGTCCCTTTACACTCCCCTAAGGTGCCATCCCCTGGCGTGCCCGGGCTCCTCTGCCCAATGGCGGAGTGGCTGCTCAGTCTGCACAGAGCCCCACAGCCCTGTAAGGGGTGCTGTTACGTCCCTCACGGGGAGGCTGAGCCCAGGCCTCAGGCCAGAGCGTGGCTCTGACGTCCAGGGACTCTCACCTTGGACCAGTCGTAGCTTGACGCATAGGCGAATATGTTGCCATTGTGATTGAAGCAGCATGCGGATATTGGTTGGTCTAACTGTTCCGAGGTTTTCAGTTTTGTTCGGGCATCTTTGTCCCAGAAGCTGAATCTACCGTCAGACCCCACAGTCGCAAGGGTGCCGTGAACAGGGTGGAACGCGATTCCGTTTACCTGCAAAGGTTGGTGCAGTGAGAGGCAGAAGCAGACAGGTGGGGATGCAGATTTCCAACCATGTTTCCGCAGGGGTCAGGAAACAATACACGGCCACCCGGCCTCCCCACCATGCCCGAGCTGCTGCCAGTGCAGGAGCAAGGCCAGCTTCTGACGTACAGGCTGCCAGGTATCGTCACCGCTGGCAACACGGATGAGCCTTAGGACCTTCCTTCTGCCCTTCCAGCGAACACCGATTCCTCCACCCTCCCGACAAATGGAGCCTGTCTCCTAGCACCCTTAGGAAGGGGCGAAGGGCTCCCAAAGTCTTAGCCTCCCATTCCCAAAATCCCAAGGACAAAGCCAGTCTCTCCCCCGCTAAAAACAGAAAACTGGGACCTATGGCACGAGCCCCACCTCCAGACACGCACACACAGGCCCTATTTCTGACCCTGCAACCACTGAGCCCTCCATTTCCACGTCCAGCTCCTGGGTATGTTTTCAGGTGAGAGTGAGGCCTTTAAACATACCGCGTAGATGTCCTGAGGGGCTGATGTGTTGGTACCATTGGATCGATGACATTTAAAGGTGAAATTATCTTTGGCGCTGAAAAGGAAAGGTCTGTTGAGTTTTCCTTTTTTTAAAAAAAGTCACAGGTGACAATCCCTCCTGTTGAGTCTCACTTACGGATTTGGGGGATTGATGTAGTGGATAGCAACTCTCCCCTCAATGCTCCCCAGGGCGAAGCCAGTCGGCTTGTTCTGTTTGTCTTTAAAAATAGCCACACAGCGATGCTGTAGTTAAAAAAGAGAACTGTATTATCACAATGCAGCCTAGTTAATTTGAAAGCAAGTAACTGTCAGGCCATTTCGGTTTTTAGAAGCCCAGAAACATTACTTAAGCATGACAAAGGAGTTTAGCTCTAGTAAGCATCACTTCCACTGTGCTGCCTCCTCCAGCGAGCACACAGCGCCCGAGCCCGCTGGCCCAGCTCTCCCTGTCTGAGTCCCTGCTTCCCCGCTGGAAGCGTCTGTCCGGCCAGTCGTAAGGGGAGGCTCCCTTCCTGTCACCTGGCAAGTATTTAGAATCTGCTCCTTTCTTTCTTTCCCTGCCACAGGAGACCCAGGCCATCGCAGGACCCAAGCTTAGCTCGATACTGCATGGCACCGATCGGGTCTGGGATACAAAAGCACAGGCAACAAGCTGGGCGTGGTGGCTCACACCTGTCATCCCAGCACTCGGGAGGCAGAGACAGGAGGATTGCTGGGTTCGAGGCTTGCCTGGGCTACATAGTGAGCTCAGGGCCAGCCTGAACTACAAAGTGAGACCCTGTCTCAAAAAAAAAAAAGAAGCACAGGCAACACAAGCCAAGACAAGTCTAGTGTGGACCCTGCGAGGCTGAGGCCTCTGGGGAAACACAAAGGAGCTGTAGGACCGCTGAGCCTGCAGGAGGAAAGTGACCACGCCAGGTTCCTGGGAAGGAAAACGTGTGCACAGGCAGGTCTCTAGATCCGCCAGGGGAAGACAGGAGGGAGCTGACGTGGGCTTGCTCTGAGCAGCACGAGGAAGGGCCCAGCAGTTCCGTGGCAAGTGCAAAACTGAAAAGAAAACCTCACAGGTTGGAAATGACAAATTACAACAGAACCAATCTATCCAGGTGGGCGACTTTCCTCAGTAGCATGGCCACTGGGAGCGGGTCTGGAGGGCACAGGGAGGGCTCACGCGCAGACAGCAGGATCTGCTCTCAAAACACTGTGCTGCCTCTTTCACCTCACCCCTCTAGAACAGCAGCTCTTCAAAGTGGGCACCACTCTACCCCACCTTGCACACAACAGCTACCAGCAACACGCTTCTCGGCAGACTGACTGACCTGGTGCTTCAGCGGAGACTCTATCCTCCTGAACTCCGAAGGCTGGTTCTCTAGCTGGTAGACGATCAGGCCCCTCTCCGCTGTTGCCACGACAGCCATTGGATAGATCTGGGGAACACAGAATGACAGAGATGCAACTGACATGAATGGAATGGGCTTTTTTATACCAACTATTAGATCATTTTTTTTAACACACAAAATTCTTTAAAGTTTAATCATTCAGTGACAGCAACATGTTTCATGAAAACCTAGAGAAACTGTATTTGAAACTATGACACTCAAAACAGACTTTTTTAAACTATAAAATATGGGAACATTTACAAACTATTCTGAGGAACTGAAAAGAAGTAAAATCCCCTCTACATGACAATGACTAACACAATGGTACATTTCAGTCAGTCTTTTTTCTGACCAACAGGTATATAAACACTGCTGTACAATTACCACCCTTTGTGCAAATCATGTCACACAAACCATCTGCTGATTCTTCATCTCTTCAACAATACAGAGTGGGTGTCTAGTGCTCTTTCCCGTGAACATACCACAGGGTTGCATTTAACACTGTCATAAGGACACTTCATAAGGTCACTTCTGATGTCTCACTGTATGACACCTGGCAAGACCATTTAGACCTATCAGTCTCTGAAGATAATTCTTCGAAATGCAATTACTGGGATAGTGGATATAAAACAAGACTGTAAAAAGATGGAGACAGTTCGATAGTTTCCTATCCTGTTTAAAGGCAGTCCAGAAAATGAGAACCATATCACAAAGTTACTTTAAGTTTTCCTACTGCAAGAGAAATGTTACACGGCTGACATGCAGAGCTGCGTATGGTCACATAAGTGACCAAAACCACCAGCAATTAATAATTCTGAAGTAAATGCAGTCCTCAGATCCTCTAGGACAATACGGACAAACGGAACTCCATCTACTCATATTGCTGAGGCTAACTGCAGGGGTCACAGGAAGAAATGCTTACTCTGTACTCAAAAAGAAATGACATTTCTTACCACATCAGCACAGTAACACCTTTCAGGGAGCTGCAAGACCATCATAGGGTTTGATGACCGAGTATCCCAAAACTAAAAGCAAAAAAGACGAGGGCCGTAACTGTTGAGAGCTGCAGTCTACAAGAGGTAAGAATAAATGTGCACTGAGACTGGGCCATACAATTCCCGCAGTGAGGATCGTACCTTCAGGGTCTTATCCCAGCTCCCGGTCATCACACAGCTGTAGTTTGGAGCTTTGATCCAATGTATAGTTTTGACAGGAGCATCATGCTTTCAATGAGAGAAAAACAAACACATCAATGTAACAAGTGTGCTGGAGTTTTAATTTTGGAATTCAAAGAAAGGGGAAGTAATTTAAATATTGAGACCACAGGAACAAAAATCAAAGCTGTTTCAGTGTTTCCCCCGACCAAAAGTATTCAATAAAAAGGAACACACATTTTAATTCCATTCTAACAAACTCTGATTTTTACTCACAAGTCAGTAAGACCCTCCCTGGGGACATCCCAAACAACTAGTGAAGAACAGCATCATTTTATTTATTTACCAGGGAAACACAAAATAAGGTCAGGGAGATGGGACCGCACATGCCATGAGCAGCGTCCTGGTGCAAGGCTGGGCTCTCAGAGCACATAACGTTGCTCTGCGGTGAGTCTGTGTGCCCTCCAACAGCCCCAAATGGCAGGGCCCTCCAGGTTCCCTTGACACCATCCCACTACTCTCAGCGCTCATCACATGCAAACGGCTTTGTTGCCAGACAGACTACTTCAGCTCTGTGGGTACGTGGGGAAAGTCCCTCTTCTTCACTGCTGTTTCTAGCTCTTGACGACAGTGTCTCACACATGGCAAGAATTCAATACACACATGCTGAATGATGAGTGACCAAATCCAGCCAGGAAAAGGCAAGCCACGTATGATCCTGGGATCTAAGCACAGACATGTCCAGGTCTACTTGTGACACCTATCGGATGCCACCCACACATATGCACAGGACCTAGGACAACTGCTCTGTGAAATACGACAACACAAACGATTAGAAAGGTGGTGGTTTTTTTTTTTTGCTTTTTGAGACAGGGTCTCGCTTTGTAGTTCAGGCTGGCCCTGAGCTCACTATGGTGCCCAGGCAAGCCGCCGCGAACTCAGCAATCCTCCTGTCCCTGCCTCCCGAGTGCTGGGACGACAGGCGTGAGCCACCACGTCCGGCATTAAGGTGGTGTTATTTTTGTACAAAAGAGGAGTATGACTTGGTACAGGCATGAATGCTGTCTATGGCAGAGAATTATCACAACCGAAGAACGAACACAAGCCTGACGCAGCCTGTCTCCTGAGCGAAGGGCCTTATCACCTGTGCGATCTGGATTGCTTGGTTACTGTTGAGGTCCCACATTTTGGCAGTTTTGTCACACGATGCTGTGAATACTTTGCTTCCATCCTAAAATAAAGGGAAAAATTTGGTATTCTAAGGAAACTAAATCTCTAAAAATACATTCATACATTAATGCATTAACGCTCTGCACTTTTTATTATTCCAATTAGGTGGAGACTGTTTTACTGCAAACTACAGTCATAGAGTTTATCTTACTGATCTATTAAGAGACAACATGTGGCCAGGGATTCAGTTCAGTGGCACTGTGCCTGCCTCGCAAGCACAGGTCCTGAGTTTGATCCCTGGTATGGGGTGGGGGCAAACTGAAAAAACAAACAAAAACCCAATGAGACCACATCTGCAAGATTAAAAAAATGAAATTTAAGTCTCTCTTATCCCCAATTCCAGTTTTTTCTCAAAAGTAACTTTGGGCCACTTTTAAAATGTTTTCCTTATTTTGATATAATTAAGTCTTCAATAATCACTGGTCCTATCTCAACTAATACAGCTTTAAAGATAAGCAGTCACTATACATTGGTTTTATTTTTTTTCCTCTTTTTTTAATAACTAATTCCAATAACTGGAATAGAAATTTTCAGATTATTCTTTTGGTAAAATTACTTTCTTGCATTAAAGGCTGTAACTGGAATATTAATAAAATACCATCAATTTCAAAATCATGTGAATAAAAAGCAATTTTAGTAAGTCACTGTTTCTTGAAATCACTTCTGCATTTGAACTGATGTACTGCTATTCTGAAGTACATTTCCTTTACTGACATTAATACCAGGCCTGGGAGAGAACCTGGATATACAAGGCAAAACTTGCTCCTAGTAAAGGCCATGATCACCCCAAACCTGAGGTCCAGCATTTTTTAACTTGCCTTCTACAAATGTTTAAGAAAGCAATTAACCCTGCTTCACATGACAGTAAGTAAACACAAATGAGCAATTTAGGTAAGAAAGCTGTTCATGAGTTCTGTAACCAAACAAAACAAAAAAACCAAAAAATAACACAGGAGAGGGGAGTTCCATACAACACAGCATTCTGCTTTGATGTGAAAATGGAGCTAATGTGAGTGAAATAAAAAGTTAGGAGAATAGTTTACAAAAATAGAACTTAGCTATTTTTGAAGGATATGCTTGTCTGAAAAACTCTGCTCCTGAAGTAAATATTTGGCAACCACACTGTTAGCAGATAGAGCAATTTCAACAAAGTAATAAATTATCAAAAATGTACTACTTGTTAGAAAGAGCAGTACCCATATAATACAGATTGAATTTCATGGCTCATCACAACCATTTCCAGAATTTAACTCACAACATCCTTTTTTTTTTTTTTTTGTGCCAGGGTTTTTCTTTGTAGTTCAGGCTGACCCTGAACTTGCTATGTAGCCCAGGCTGGCCTCCAACTCACAGCAATCCTCCTGCCTCTGCCTCTAGAGTGCTGGGATTACAGGCGTGAGCCACCACACCCAGCATTGTGATATGCAATTGCCAGGGTTTGAACTTGGGACCCCGCACTTGCCAGGCAGACATCATAACCAACCACTGAGCTAAATCTGCAGCCCTCACACTATCCTCTTATGAAGAAAATTTTATTTGTGATCTACAGCATGAGAAAGTAAGAAAAAAAAAAACCCAAAATAAACAAAAAAATCTCATGCCTAAATTTAGGATATTGTATAGCAATTCAAAACAAATCAGTTTAACTTATTTGACAGGCACATGAGCATTTCAAAAGGATAATGAAATCCAATTACATGGTGCATAACAGAGACAAGAGTGGAATCTAACATTACGCAGATATCTACTAAGTAAAAGCTCCCGGGCCAGAGATTTAGCTCAGAGGTTCCGGCGCCCGCCTCGCAAGTACAAGGTCCTGAGTTCAATCCCAGTAACCACATACAACAATGCCGGGCCTGGCGACTCACGCCCAGCAATCAACCAGCAATCAGCACCACATTCCACAGTGCAGGGCGGGTGTGGTGGCTAACGCCTGTCATCCCAGCACTCGGGAGGCAGAGACAGGAGGACTGCTGAGTTCGAGGCTTGCCTGGGATACATTGTGAGCTCAGGGCCAGCCTGAACTGCAGCGAGACCCTGTCTCAAAAAAAAAAAAAAAAAAAAGCTCCCTGTAGGACTACTACTGATAAACACTGATGAGTAAAGACTACTGCATTCACAAGTGTAATCATTTTGAAACTGAGTGTAAAACACAATACATTTTTCAAGTAGGTATCAAATTATTCTAAAAAATTTTCACAATGGTTATTTTGATATTTCTCTTGTCTGATACTCTACATACATCAACAATACATATGATTTGCCAAGAAAAAAAAATCCCCCAATCCAAAATTCCATTCCAGAAAATGCATTACTCTCCCCAAGAAGTGGAATCAGCAGTCTTTGCAAAGACTATACCCCAAAGGATCTATTTAAGAAGATTTTATAAATTATTTATGATGTTCATTATGTTTAATTCTTAGGCCAAACTATTTTCTGATGAAGACAATATTGTGCTTTATGCCACAATGGAAAAATAATCAAAGTAATCACCTTAAAACTTTAAGACTTATGGGAGAATAAACTAGGATGGTCCACAGACATTAAGATGAAATCCACAATGTTGGAATTTAAGTATTTAGAGTGGCCCAGACTAGAAGATAAGCCCAAGCCATCGTTAGAAGAATGAAATATGACACGGTCCAAAATATATCCTCAGAATTTTGTTTCAATCCTCAGTCTACTAGAGAGGATTGATCTTCAGTTCAGTCCAGCCAGTAGGAATTGACTGTACAATTTTCCAGTGTATTTATCGTACAGACTATGTACATTCTAGAAGGTTCTTTTAGTGCTACACTGTTGTACTTTTTGTCCCAGATATTTGAGGTGCAAATTCCACAGTCATCAGTGAAAATAGGTTGCGCTCCTTCTTCATAATTAGATATGTCATCTGCAATCATTGCACTGAAGTCGAAATGATTCCAAGTACCTTTTGGTATTGATCGTTTACGATGCTCCAACAAAAACTTGTTCCACAAGTCCAAGAATTTAAATCTTCCATTAAGCACTAAGTCCCAGTAGGCAACGCTCATTTCTAGATCCTAACTCTGTCACACTGTCCATGAACTCTTGCTTGGACTCGCATTGTGTTGGTGCTCTGAACTTCCATGCAATCATCAAAACACTAAGCTGGCTGGATCAAGAGAGTCACAGAATTCCTGAATACCATTGACTCCAATTTTATTTTCATCTTGAGGATATTTATATCTACTGTATAGTTGTTCTAACTCCTCCTGTCCGATAATCCTTGTAAACTCTGGGTATATAAAGTTCAGCAATTATCTGTTGTAACATCTAACTTCCAGTCATTTGAGAAAAACAACTTACTGCAATTTTTTCACTAGGTTGGGTGAAGATCATAAACTCGAACTTTATCCTTCTGTGATGATTTCAACTTGTTCATCATGTTGTGTCCTGCAGGCCTCTCCCCTCCTCCTCCAGCTCTGCAGTGAAGGGATGGCAGTGATGACAGTTCCTCTCGTTGGCTCGCCAGGCTCCCCCTCATGTGTAGTGGGCGGTTGCCCCCCGACACAGTCAGAGGGGGCTGCCCCAGTCTCAGGGCTGGGGTGGCAGCCCATGTATTTGTTTTAAAAAGTCACATGTAGAACTCATGAAGAAGTGACTTGGTCACTGTAGCTTGAAAGCAGCCACACATGTCCTATGGTTAACGTGTGGCCACGTTTTGATAAAACTTTAGTTGGTAGAAAAATAGGTCTTGGGCCTGATTTGCCTCATAGCCGTAGTTTACTAAACCCTCATTTACTTATTTCAATTCTGGTTTCTGAGTGCAAAGTTTCCTATCCCATTCCTATAAAAATCTTTGGAGCGCCTTAACTTCTCTAAGAAGTATTCACCCCTGCTTCTCCCTCCATTAATGAATTTACAAGGACAACGTGACAAATCCTTGGCAACACAGCAATTCAGGACAAACCACTGACAAGCCCCACCAGGGTGAACTTTAATGCATTATGCTGAGTGGAAGAAGCTAGTCTCAAAAGCTTCCATCCTACATAAGATCCCATCTTTATGACATTTTTGTAAAGCAAAACTCAGGAGCAGAAAAGAGATAAGTGGTTTCGCAGGAATGGGAGGTGAGGATTTGCCTACAAAAGAGTGGGAGAGAATTTGGGGCTGGTGGATCTGTCCCGCATCTTAAACGGGACTGTGTGTTCCTCAAAACACAGACTAAGAAAGTTCAGTTTGACTGTGTGCCTGAAGGCACCTCATAAATAAAATCTAGCTGAAAAACTAGCATCTACTAACTCCTGACTGAATAAGGAGAGGTACAGGGCCTTGGAAGGGCTTTGAAGCTTAGCACTGAGGAGTATGTTTCTTGCTTCTGCTGGGCTCAGCCATGAGGTAGCAGGACAAGGAGGGAGTCAGTATGTAATCCCTGTAGTGCCCTGCTGGAGGGGACTGACTCTCCATAGCTCTGCCATAGCTGCCACCTTCCCTGCTGGCTTTTCTGTCTGTAGTTACTTTATCACCAAACTCTTTTCAACCAGTGTGGGGGAAAAAAAAAGAAAAAAGGAGGAGGAAAAGCCCAGATGTTCAGGATTTAGAGAGGAAAATATTGCAAAGTAAAAGTTATACATGAAGAACAAAGCTCATGGTATAAAGACGGGCATTCAAGAAGTTGTATAAACCTTTGCTTAAAATGTCAACAAAACCATGGATTTTTTTAATGTAAGGAAAACTTTCAGAGATTATCTTACTAAAGTTAACACTAAGAACATCAACTGTACTCTTATTAAAACATTTAGAATTCCTACAATGTGCACATATATATTCTTATAGGTCAAGTATCCTTAATCCCAAAACTAAAATATTTAAGACTTTTTTTTTTTGAGATAAAAGGATTTGTTATGTGGTTCAGTCTGGCCTTGAACTTGAAGCGATCCTCCTGCCTCATCCTTCTGAGGGATTACAGGCATGGATCACGTTTGGCAATATCTTAAAGTTTCTCAGTGCTATCCACCGTTTAATTAGTTAGATACACTCAACCAGTAAAGTCTACACAAAATATTCCCAAATCATGGGCTGGGAATTTAGCTTAGTGGTTCCAGTGGCTGTCTTGCAAGTGCAAGGTCCTGAGTTCAATCCCAGGTACCACATGCCACAATGCTGGGCGTACTGGCTCACATCTGTAATCCTAGCACTCAGGAGGCAGAAAATTTCAAAATCCAAATACTTCTTGTCTTAAGGATTTCAGGTAATAGGGCACTTAACCTGTATGCTTTTGAGTTATAAAGTATCCTAAATTACACAGTAGTCAAAGCAGAAGAGAACATTAGAAATGGAAGAAGGCATACGTCGCTCCAGCAGACATCGAGCACAGGCCCAGTATGCATCTGCTGGGCTTTCGGAATGGTCTGCCCGTTGTCCTGAACTTCCCAGCAGCGAACCTGTGAGAACAAGACCAGTTAGCGCAAGAAAAGCAATTCAGAGCCTGCACTGACAGGCGCCAGTCTCACTTACTGTTCAAAGTACCAAAACTAGAGTGGAAAGTACATTTCTATTCTGAATGCTTTAATTCTTATCACTTGCCCACCTATAAAGAATGCACTTTACTTAATTAAGGGATTCTTTAAATATAAGAAAACAAACGTCACTCTAAACTCCCACTAGACAGCTATGGTTAACAGTTCCTTGTGCTTTCAATCTTCCTTCAATGTACCCATTTTCTTGACAAGACTAATTGTACAGGATCTCATTATTCAGGATTGTAACCCAGCTTTTCTGACTCGCACCACCATTCTATTCATCTTCAAACATTTTTCTAACATTTAGTAGCAAATCAAATGAAACTTTTCAGAAACTACATATAAAGCAAAGTTGCTCAACCTTGACTTCTTTCTACCCTGTTCTCTCCTCAGCCCTTCTCTGCCTCCCTACTGCAGGCCAGTTTGAAATCTTCTCTGAAACTTTTAAATGGTTCCCATCACATGGACACATCATACATTACCACTGCTTTTGAATACTGCAACTTTGACATTTTCACTAGCATAACGTCACTTGTGGTACCAGGCAGTGGCCAGGCATGCACTTGAGCCTGACGTGTTAAGTGTCCATGCTGGCCTCCCCATGCAGAGGCAACTGGCACTGTCACTGCACTTCACTCCTCGGAACCCTGACTGGTAACATGGAGCCAGCAGGTTTATGGTGTTTGGCGACTGTAAAGACTAATTCAGACAGTACATATGGCGTAGCTTATTGGATTGCCTCCAGGAAAATCAATGTGACAAGGGGCTTAAACTTAAAGATGTCTAATAAATACTACTAATTACTCTTCAGAGAAACTATTCTACCAGCAATACATGTAATGTTTAATCTTAGAGTTTCTGGCACTATTACTCTTTTAAACTTTAAAACTTTTATTGTTAATTTGATTCCAAAACGTCTATCATATAAACCTGTCTCTTTCTGCTTATGGCTAAATGGTTTTAGTTTACTTTTTGTGAAGTACTTCACAATTTTTCTATCAGTTTTATACATTGTGACTGGTTTTTATGTACATGAGAAATTATAATGCTCACGCAGGATTTGTATTGATTGTCTAAAGTTAAAAAAATTGAACATATGTCCAAAGAACATTTTCAGACACCAAGAAAGAAAGTCTATGTAACACCATCACGGACAACATTCCTTTTCAAAGAAAAGCAGTTTGGTCTGGGAATATGCTAAAAACACTGGACTAGCACAGTCTTTTTTGAGCAATGCACATGACTGGAATGTTTCCACTTGAAAGGGCTCACAGCCTCCAAACTGGTTTCTTGAAAAAGGCCATGTACTCAGCCTTAGTTCAGATTCACACACTTGGCTCACAGGAAAGGTAATCCTGCCCACACAGAGATATGATTTACAGAAGACACACTTAGGAAGGACTTACATCGTTAGCCCACGATCCTGCAATAAGGAAGTTCCCTGGCAAAGTTGGGGGGCTAAATGATAGACACCCAATGCTGTCATCAGGAGAAGATGTTACTTCAATATCCTGGGGAGGGAAAAGCAATGTTAAACTGTACACATCATTACAATGTCAAAGCTGTTTTGTTTCTCACTAAACATGTCATGATGGTCTTGCCTTCTCTCAAAAACTAAATCAGACTTTTCTTGCTTTGAAAAAGAAAGGAGTAATAAGTCAGGCAAAATACTAGCACTGCCAGGACAAGGAACAGACCTTAAAGGACAGGCCTCTTCACCAGTTCACTCCTGACTTCAGCAACTGGTTATCTCCTGCCCTCACTCCCCCCTACCACAGAAACACTGATTCTGCAGTCCTTAGAGGGAACTTTCACAAGCACTTTCGGTGATCCTGGAGATGGACACGTCAGGAGGAACAGGACAGTGTCCTGGAGACGGCACTCCTGAGCTCCAAGGCTTGAGAAAGATGGCTAGACAGAATTTCAGAACTTTGCCCCCAAAGGCGGCTCCCGAGGCATCTCTTCTCGTCCTGTCACCGTGTAGAAACTCTGGCCTGAAGTGGCCCTACAAACCCCACGCAGCTTTTTGTGGTACCTTCATAGGGTTGTGATTATCTGTGGTTGTGCTGCCAAACATGCTGGTCCCGCCAGTTCCAAAACCAGAGGTTGTTCCAAACAGACTCATTTTAGCTCTAAAAATAAAGTGGAAAATGTTTAAAGACAGCTCCTTTCTCGAGTAACAAACATCAGTGAGATGCAATATAAAGACACTAAGTCCCTACTCTAAATGGCTTGATACCAGGCTGTCTTCAGATCTAAATTGATAGTAAGCAACTTTTTATTTCAGAACAGTGTAACATCTACAGAAAATTGAAAAGAAAGGATAATTCTCCTATACTACATATCTTCTTCCCCTGCTAATATGTTAGCATGATATATTTGTCACTACTCATGAGCCAACACAGATATATTATACCACAGCATTTTTTTAGACACCAGCTAGGAAATAAACTTGGTTGCTCTTTACATAATTGGAGACACTCAGCTCCACACCAGAAATACAACAGTAAAAAAGGTCCTCACAGGGGCTGAAGGGTTAGCTCAGTGGTTCTGGTGCCGGCCTTGCAAGTGCAAGGTCCTGAGTTAGATCCCCGGTAACCACATACAATGCTGGGCGTGGAGACGCACGCCCACCAGCCATCAATACCACATACCACAGTGCCGGGTGTGGTGGCTCACGCCTGTCATCCCAGCACTCAGGAGGCAGAGACAGGAGGAATGCTGAGTTCGAGGCTTGCCTGTACTACATAGTGAGTTCAGAGCCAGCCTGAACTACAAAGCGGGACCCTGTCTCAAAAAAAAAGGTCTTCACATAGGAGCTTACTTTCTTATTTGTGAACTCCGTTTTCTCTGTACAATTAGCTAGAAAAACCACTGGTTCTAACGACTCACAATTTCATTTGACGAGTTTTTTGTTTTTTGTGTTTTTTTTGAGACAGGGTTTTGCTTTGTAGTTCAGGCTGTCACTGAGCTCACTATGTAGCCCAGGCAAGCTTTGAACTCAGCAATCCTCCTGTCTCTGCCTCCCGAGTGCTGGGATTACAGCATGAGCCACCACGCCCAGCACTGTGGTATGCGGTATTGACTACTGGTGGGCATGAGTCTCCACACCCAGCATCGTATGTGGTTGCCCGGGATCGAACTCAGGACCTTGCGCTTGCGAGGCAGGCGCTGGAACTACTGAGCTAACCCTCCGGCCCAATTTGACAAGTTTTAACAAAGGAATCTACTCTGCCTGCTTGAGTGGCAAAAGGTCTAGCACTGACTTGAGGACATTTACCTGGCAACAATTTCCACTGGACTTTTGTGGGGGGCATCACAGTCTACAGGCCACCCAGCATTTGAACACTACCACTTGCCCGAATCTCACCAGATCCTGTTTTCCTCCTTTGAAAACAAATACTGCACATTCTTCAAGACTGCTCTGAGAATCACATCAGATTATGAAGAAAATGCCATTGTCTCTAGCGCACATGAGGCACGATAAACAACTTTCCTTTTTCCTCCTCCAAGGAGAATGTCTAATTCTCTAGTGACTCATGCACACTGACATCATATTTGAATTGTTACTGGTTAGCAAATTTCTTTATTCAGATGTCCACCATGTCACCACTCTCCAAGAGGAACCTAAGGAGACAGTGATAATACAGCGCTCATTAACAACACAACACAAGATAGATATGCTGCGAGGGACTTTGGAGATATATGTATGTGAGTTTCTTCAACTTTATGAAAAAGTGCAGACAGAATGAGTCAGAGGAAGAGCTCTGAGCGCATTAACACCTCCAAAATCTACTCTGTGAAAGGGCATGGTGCTTGCCAACCACAACTTGGCCTTCAAAATACCAACTGGCTGCATGAATGAACAAGCAAAGAACAACAGGGCTTGTAATCAGGGTCCAGAAAAAAACTAGTACATGGTTCTGGATACGTTATTTACTTTGAAGCTTTTTTCCTATAAAACAGATATTAACACTGATGTCACAGTTACACAACATAAGTGAAGGTCTTGCACACAGTGCTTGAGAGACCACCAGTATTTGTTTTCAAAGGAGGAAAACAGGATCTGGTGAGATTCGGGCAAGTGGTAGTGTTCAAATGCTGGGTGGCCTGTAGACTGTGATGCCCCCCACAAAAAACACCAGTTTTTTGTTCTGCAGTACTAAGGACTGAACCTAAGGTCTGGCGTAAGCTAGGGAAGACTACCACTGAGCTACATTCGCAGCTCTTATGTAATTTCTAGACAGGGTGCTTGATCCTCCTGCCCCAGCCTACTCAGTAGCTGAGATCACAAAAGGTTTTCAGTCATTTCTGCCCCCCCCAAATTACCATTAGAGAATAGGCAAAATTCTAAGCAAAAGTCAATGAAGTATTAACCAACTAACTAGTGTGGATCACATGCTGTGCTGCAGGCACTGAGGAGCTCCAGCCACCCTCCCCTTCTCCCCCTCCCTCGGGCACTCCAGGATACTCTGAACCTCAGCCCAAGACGACCGCCCTCCCAATCTTCACGTCCACGGTTCAAAAGTTGCTTTCTCAGAACTTCTGGAGGTGACAGAAATGTTCTAAAGCTGCACTGTGCTGACACTTCGACATTGTATACAACTTCCCTAATGCATCAAAACAAGCACTTTAACCGAGTGGATTTAATGTTACGTAAATTACTCTTGGGCAAAGCTGTCAGGTGTGGAATTTTAAAAGGTCACCTCCAAGGCTTCCTTAGATATCCAACTTTCCTCACCCCGCTTCCCCGTTTTCTTCACTGCAAATTCTCGCTTACAAGCTCAGCCAACATGCCGGCTCGCTCCCCACCGTCTCACAGTGAAGTGAAGCCATCTAGGCAAGGGGCTCTGGCCTCCGCCAGCGCCATGACTGCGATAAGGAGGGTGCGCGGCACGGGGCCTACCTGAGGGTCGCGCAGCGGAGGGAAGGCTGCGGCGGGAAGCAGGAAAGAATGTGAAGCCAGCACACTTGCTCCGAGGCGGAAGACAAAAAAGGCCAGGTGGTGGAGCAGGAATTCCAAGCGCCTGGGGGTTATCCTTAAACCGCTAACAGAAAGTGCTCAATTACCGCGAGACCAATGCGCATGCGCCCTCAAGCCACTTCCGGCGTCTCCCGGAAGGTATTGAAAAAAAGGTTCCGCCTTCCGCCTGGCTAGGACACATGCGCAGAGGATATATTGATGTCACAACGGTATACAGTGCCAGCAGTTTACTAATTGGTAGAAAGTTGCGGCAGGTTGCTAAACTATCGCTTTGATAAATTCGCAACTCAGGCTAGGGAAAAGTACTGATTTTCCTTGAAATTGTTGTTGTATTTAAACACCCTAAAAAAGAAATCTATTACTGCCAATTCGAAAAAGCTGTCTTTCTGCTGACCAAGCCTACCCGGAGTTCATGGGTCCCCCAAATTGCCTGCAGCATGAAGGAGCTGACGTTACCTAACCCGCCAGGCTGTTACTCATTAAGTTTAAGTGAAGTAACGTGTGAAGGATTCGTATTACATACTCTGTATCATTCCGTCGAAATATCAAGGGTGTCAAAAGACAAAGTCATAACCAATTTAGCTAAAGATTCTAGAATAAGTTTTAATGAACCAACAGAACAAGGTGGTTTAGAGACAGTCTGAATTCTGGGACTAGAATAAAAAGTGGATTGGTTCCTTTCCTTGAAGGGTGGGAGACAGGGTCACAGAACAATAGATAACTGGTTAACATTAGATTACATCGAGTTTGTGTTTTCTTTTGTTTTTGGTAGAGATGAAAGCAAAGGGAACTTCATTATCATGGCATATTAAACTAGCCTGTTTAGGAAACTTGGCTGTTATTTATTTGCTTGATGTTTTGCAAGTTCAGATAACTGTCTAGTGACAAGGAAACTGAGTATGGAGTGACTCATTTTTAGTTTTGCCTGTGCGGGCCCAGGGTGGAGTCAAGTACCATCAGTGACCTCCTGTAACTTGTATGTAACAAAGGCCTGGTTTAATGCCTCAAACACATGCTGCCTTCAACTTAGTACTGAAGAGGGGGCAGGGAGAGGGAGAGAGAGAGGAAGGCCGTGAAGAAGGGACTTGGAGAGGTTGTCACACACACGCTGGACCTTACCTATAACATTATCATGCTAGTTATCCCCACTTTGCAGTTGAGTGACTCAGGTCAGATTGTAATTTGTCCCAGTCAAGCGGCCTGCCCCAAACTTGACTCAAATTCACAGAGGGCAGATTTCAGCAATTCACCTTCCCTCTTTCCTAGAAATAAGGGAAATTGGCTGGGTATGGGGTCACA
>PVIC010005500.1:0-57537 GCA_004025085.1 Thryonomys swinderianus
TTCCTTCCTTCCTTCCTTCCTTCCTTCCTTCCTTCCTTCCTTCCTTCCTTCCTTCCTTCCTTCCTTCCTTCCTTCCTTTCCCTGGATACTAAACCCAGGACCTTTACACTGAGCAATATCCCAACCTCTTTTTATTTTTAGTTCTTGAGACAGAGGGTCACTGAGTTGCTCAGGTGGGACTCGAAATTTCAATCTTCATGACTCAACTTTCCAGGGGCTGAGATAAGAGGCATGTGTCATGGTTCCCTGGCAAGCTGTAAGGACATTCAATGGACAGGTGATTAATCTATTGCCTGAGAAGTAGTGTAGCTATATTTTTGCTGTGCAGATACAGCTTAAAGAAAGAGGAGATAGTGAATGTGAAGAGTGCAGGCACTAAGCAAGGCTATTTTTGTTTAATTTCTGCTTCTGTCCTGGGTTCATTAGTCAGTGCCTCTGCATCCCATCTTCCTCATCTGTTAGGCTGAAATAACAGTCTCCACTTCACAGTGTTGTGAAGGTTAGGGATAATAAAAGCAGTACATATTCCATGATGACTGACAAAAGGAAACTTGGATTTTCTTTTTTTTTAGAGGGCCTTGCTAATTTGCTAAATTGCCAAGGCTGGGCTTGAATTTGCAGTCCTTCTGCTTCAAACTCTTCACATCCTGAGATTATAGGTGGTGCCTACATGCCTGTGTTGGGTAGCTAGGGCTGACTGCCCAACTGAAGTAAGCTAATGCTCTTCTTATATCATAGCCTCCTCTGCTTCCCCACTTAGGTCTCACTATTTCAGGAAGTACTTGGCAGTACAGCACTATAAGGGATGTTAAAGACAACCAGTGCTCTGCTACTCAGTGGCTTCTCAAACTAGTGGTCTGGGCATTGCCAGGGATCTCAACAGACAGGTAGACTTTCAGTCCCATGGAGCTAGATCTCCGAATTTTAACAAATCCCAGTGATTTCTTTGCATATTAAGGCATGTGTGATCATCACTCTGGAGCAATAACAGTCTAGGGTTTTTTTTTTTGCAGTACTGGGGATTGAACTCAGGTCCTTCTGCTTCCAAGGTAGGTGCAGTACCACTTGAGCTAAATCCCCAGCCCAGTCTAGGATTTTTGAAACCAAGCATGTAAGGAAGAATGAATGAACAAAGAAATGAATGGATGAATCATAATGCTGCTGAACAGTAGAATTAGGTGGTTCTAATGTAATGTAATGGATCAAAACACAGAAGTATGATGCTAGGATAAGAATGACATGTAACCCCACTGCAGTTGCAGCTGCAGTTCATCAATGATTTGGTAAAGGTAGAAAGAGTTTAGCTATCCCTAAAGAGGATATAACATGGTAGAAAGTTCTCGGGCTCTACCCTCCCGAGCTGGGCACAGCTGCCTATGATCTCAGCTGAGGCCATAGCTTCTCCTATGAGAAGCTGAGGCCCTAAGGCCACAAGTTTGAGGCTGATCTGGGCAACATCGAAGACTCTGTCTCAGAAGGAAAACAGAGAAGCAAACACATAAAAAGGCATGTAGCTCAAGGGTAGAGTGCCCCACTTTAATCTGTAGAACAAACAAAAGGAATTAAATGAATAACTAGAAATCAATTTCTTGAAGTGAAAGACAGAGATAAAGAGTTGATTATGAAGAAGTCTGAGACAATTAGGGGACAGCTGGATATCTAATGGGTATAGAATATATGAACTTCTAATGACAAGATCGATCCATTTAGGTGCAAATGGAGACACCTGGAGGATATACTAATAAGTGAAATCAATAGATCACAGATAGACAATTACCGGATCTTCTCTTTGGCATGAACACCTGTAGATGCAAATGAGCTTTACAAAGTATGACAGCTTTTATAGAGTGCAAAATTTCTATAGGAAATTTGGTGTGGGAATGTAATGAGGGGAAGGAATAAATATGATACAGAAAGAAAATAAAAGAGCATGTATAAAAGGGGTGAGGAGGTGTGGGTGGGTGGGGATATGGGTAAAAATGAGAATTAACTTGTGTCATATACTGGTACAAATTCCCCAATGTTACACATGGTTTTGAGATGTATATAAATTGTACCAATAAAGAATTCAATTTATAGAATATATGAACTTCTTGTGATGGTTAATTGAGATGTGAATCTGGCCCTGACTGGATCAAACAATGCCTAGCACATTAGAAAAGTACACTTCTGGTTGTATCTGTGAGGTGTTTCCAGACATGACTGGCAGGTGGGGCAGCTGTCTGTAAGGGGGGAAGACCTAGCTCAGTTGTGGGCAACACCGTTCAATTCTCTTGTCGCCTTGATGGAACAAGATGGAAAGGAGGAAGCTGGCACACGTTTGAAAAGCTCCATTTCCCTTTGTGGTATTCAGACTCCAGTTTCTTCCACCTCTTCGTGGAGACTCGCAGTATTGGGGATTTAGAAGAATCATGTGACTGTCTAACTGCCGCTGCTCAATAAGAGAAGTGAAACTTCAAGACAGTCGACACCTTTGTTATCTTTCTTCCCGCACCTGATGCAGGCAACACTAAGATCGCACTCCTTATTTCTTATGTGGGGATTTCCTAGGAAAGGCGCTAGCACTAGACCCTGGGTAAAAAAGTCATTCACTGAGGTTCTGCTCCTTGACACTTTGAGGAAATTTTATTCCCTAATTTTTTGATATGGGGTCATTTGGAGTTTCTAGAAATTTGGTGGATTTCTATCACCTTTTACTGTTTTCCCACACCTCTGAGACCAGGAAGTAACTTTCAAATGACATCGCAACATAGTCATGATAAAGTGGGCAAATTTCATTTTAGCTAGTGAGGTCTGGCTGAGGCTTATACTTTGAACTCTGCATTCTCTAAAATCTTTTCCTGACCCTCTGCCCATTCTGATTTCATTTTCTTTCTTTTTCTTTTTGAGACAGGTCTCACTATGCAGGTCAAGTTGGCCTTGGACTCCTGGTGATCCTCCTGCTTTAGCCTTCTAACTGGGGATTACAGGCATGTAACACCTCACTCAAATGATTTCTATTTTCTCTTGAGCAATTTTTTGGTGTTTATTGCACATATGATGTACAAATGGCTTCATATGGTTTGTTACAGAGACAACCCAGAAGTCTTCTTTGGTCTCTTTTCTTCTTAAGATCTAGGTTGGACTAAACTCCTGTTCCATGCGTTATAAAAAGTCCAAAGCACTTCTCAAGATTTTTCAGACTTCCGAGACTTTTCAAGGGTGGGTTATATGTTATTAAAGTCAGATCCTGGCTTTATTTCTTGTTCCTTCTGAATTCTAGATTTTCCATGTTGTGGTTTTCCCATTTATTTCCACCACTGTCTCTATCTAACCATGAATCCACTTGTTTTTATGATTGGGGTTTTGGAGACAACACTGAAAATTTGAGGAGAAGAAGACAGTAAGGGAGTCTGTACCCTAACAAGGCAGAATCTTGTAATGAAGTGTTTGAGTTATTTGCCATAAAAGGTCCTTATGTTTCTTTGTGTTGTTGCACTGTCTTCTCCTTCCTTCCCCCTCTTGTTTCCTCTATCATCATTCTAAACAATCCAATACTCCCCCTTTTCCTATGTTAAGAAGTTCAGCTCTCTTGTCTCTACTTGCAGGTTTTGACATTGCTCGGTTTATCTTTATATATTCAAACATCGCAAAGCTTCTTCGTCATCAGTCTCCCAAAGAAAGCAGAAGTTTCCTTTGTAGTCACATCACCACACTTGCCTCCCAGTTCTCATCTTTTCATCTACGGGAAAGTTTTCCTAAGTATAAGGCAGAGTTTTCTTTCTTTTCTAGAATCACTATAGGATGAGGCTGGAAATAAGTACAGTAGTGGAGTTGGCATGTTGATACATTTTTTGACAGTAGATAAGCAAGGAAGAGGTATAGGTATAAACATGGATTGGGAAGAAAAATCAGAGGCGGTTAAAAATCTAATTCTATTACTTCCCCTATGATGCAGGTGGGCCTGGTATACATATCTGAGAGTTTCCTTCAATAGTATTTGGTGGTTTCTGAATGTCAGCTGATAGTGGCTTAATTATTTCTCTGCTTCAAAGGGCTTCTTGCTTTCTGTCTCTTTTTTCAGATTCCTTTTTCTTTCATAATTTCATTTTCTTCTTTAAGTATTGTTATTATCTTGACAGAACTTTCCAGCTAGCCAATGTAGGCTTCTTTGCACGTGGAACACTTAAGGAACTAGAGGTCTTGTGAACGGGCTTCTCCAGGCTCAGGGCCCAGGCCTAGAGATCCTGACCTGGAGAGTAAAGAATTCCAGAAAAACAGCTATAGGGAAAAGCAGAACTCTGAAGATCCGTGAGGGAAGGCCGGAGGGTCATCTGTTGGAAGTGAAGGGGACCTGGGGCACAGCTTGCAGCTTGGAACTGAGAATTCTAAATGGAGATAAGCAAGGAAATGCCGCTTGGATGAGACAGAGAAGTGGGCACGATAGGTACCATGCAGCGTTTGGCATATGTGTTGTTTTTGCCTTTGTTCCTTTGTTTTTACTTCCATGTTTGAGCAGGACAAAGGTTTATATTTTAGATAAAAGGTGGAAAGCAAGATAAAAACTCCTTTTATTTTCTAGAGTATATATTTCCTTTTTCAGTTCAGAGGATTAAACTTGGAGCTTCTCACTAAGCTACATCCCCAATCTTTTGATAATTTATTTTAGAGAGCCTCACTAACTCACTAAATTGTCTAGGCTGGGATCAACCTTGTGTTCTCCCTGTCTCAGCTTCCCAGAGTGCTTTAGGATTAGAGGCATGTACTGTCATATCCAGCAAGAGGATAGATTTTGTAAGTGGTTATTAAAAGTAAACTATGTAGTATAAACTGTATGAGTTTTTTCTTCTCTTTTTATAACCCCAAATTCTGCATTCTCATTGCTAATACATCAGACACAGATAGACAGCATATGTGTGTGTGTGTGTGTGTGCATGTGAACTGGAGTGAGGAGAATAAAAATGATATGGAATGAAAATATCTATTCATCTTACCACCCTTCTCCAAAGTTAACGACAATACACTTTTGTGAAGACTGAGAACATGCCGTTTACTTGATACTAAGAGAACACATTTCTTTTTTTCCAAACACTGAAGGGAATTTGCCTTTTGTTCTCATAGAAGAGTGTCTCAGAGTTTCCTTTACTTGTGAGTTGTGTTTTCAGAGCACAGACGACTTAGCTTCCAATCTACAGGCAGCCCTCAGTGTGGGAAAGATGTTCCTGGGCATTTGCTGCGGGTTTCGTTTGTGGTGACCTTCTAGGCTTCTCTGTGGGCAATCTGGCCTATTATGCGCTGTCCTGTGCAGAAAGGGAAGGACTGGAGTTGCGAGAAGTTGTTTTATGGTTCAGCAAAGCCACAGTACGCAAACACTCTCTGTTGGTGCCTTATGATGAGATATGATCCTGACAAAGAATGAAAAGAAATGGCTCTTTTAATGAGACAAAGCCATGGTTCATTAAGGGAAGCAGAAATGTCACTTGCTACTTTCAAACTTGGACCATTTGACTACTGAAACCTTTAGAGATTCAAGAGTACTGATCTGAATTGGAAGTATAATCATAGGGAGGAAAAAAAAGAAAATTTTAAAAATTAAGAGGTAAGTTGATACCTGAAAGTCCTCATAATTGTAAAAATGGTCAAGGCTTTCTAGTTGGGGAAAGTAAGTTGTAAGCTGGAGCTAAGGCTGAGGCAAAGAAGTGCTCGGGTAGAATTCATGTCCGTAAGGCCAACGTCTGACCTGCTTTTTCCTAGTGGTTGATTCCTAATTAGGAAGCTTTGGGCTTCTGTGTTTCATGTATGTACTCAAGAAGTAATAGATAAAAATAATCGCACTGCTTCCTCATTTTTCCTGAGACAGAAGAAAGGCCTTAGATCATAGGAGAGAATAAGATGCTAAGCTTCTTAAAGATGAGGTCTTGCCTTTAAAAAAAAAAAAAGAAATTCCCCACCACAGCTCCCATAATGAGTGGCATCACATGCAGACTCAGATATACCTTGTTTTTTCTCCTGTTGTGGTTAAGTGTAAGTAGAACTAATAATTTGCTTCTGATTGAGACAGGCAGGAGGGAGCTACTGAAAACAAAGCTGGTGTGTCACCCTGACATTTTTAGGTGGGCACTCTGTGAAGGTTGCAGAAAGAACCAAATGACCATTAAAGTCACCTCTCAGCGAAGGCACCCACTGTTCAGTCTCCTTATGATAAACTGTGTAATAGAAGGAGGCAATCATATAACGACCCTTTTCCCATTGCTTCAGAGACAACCAAATTAACACTTTGTCACAGACCCATTCGTTTTAATTGTCCTCTCCTAGGTAATATCAAAAAGTCAACATGGGCAGAGGGAACAGAAAGAAGGAAAAAAACAATCTGTTCCTCATTAAATGTTAGAAAAGTCCCAGATAAACCTATTTAAAATTGATCTGATAAGCCCGAGAACGGTGACGCACTGCTGTGTTTTCCTCAGCTAATGGTCTTCGGCTAATATTTATCCATTGCTTTGAGAAACCATTAATCTCTTGTGTTGAGAAACTCCACAAATGCAATTTCTAGGACATTTAACCTTTCTATATTTGCTGTCTCCTGAGTTTGGGTGACTTGCTTGTGGTGTGTACTCGATTTTGTTTAGTTTTCCTGGGTCCCAGTTGCCGAGATAATAGTACCAAGTTCATTTAAAATTACTCTTTCTCTTTCCACAACATAGAGATCTGTTCCCGGGGTGTAATGAAGTTAAATCCATTTTGCCTTCCTCCACTTACGTTTTTATCCATGACTACTTTCTTTTCCCTGTGATGCCTTCTCGGCTATTTTTCTCCTCTGTAATTTGACATCAGGAATGGCCACAGAGGAAATAGCGGAGCAGTGTAAATGCCTTTCTAATGATCTCAAGGCTTCACTTCAAGTTTAATAATATTAATCAATCTTGAGATCAATCTTTTGTGGGATTTTATTGTTGACGTGGAAAAAACCATCCTATAAGCTTTTAAAAATATGCAGCTAACTCAAGTTCACTTTTTAACCTCGGGGCAACACAGTGGACCTCTCCTCCTTCTTCTCCCCCTTCGGCACCTCACTCTCCATCTCTTTGCTGCTACCCCAGCCTAAGCTGACAAGTAAGGATTTTGAACAAATGACCACCATTCTGAACAAAGCCTGTTGTTGCAGGTAATTGTGGAAATATCAAGAGCATTGTGTCCTCCATTACTTAAGCTCTCATTTGCGGTTTTCATGGTTTTGAGGAATGTTTATGGCTGACAGTCTTTTCTTTACGGCTCTATCCTTCAAGCTCTGGCTGATACCGCTGGGAACGACCGCTTGAGTGACTGATAAAATGTCAAGATGCCATTATTTCCAAGAGACTGTTTGGGAGAAATAAGATCTGTTTCAATTTATCTCATTCACCTGAATTTAAGTCTTTGGGTTTAACTTTGTTGGCTGCTACCCCCAAATTGTCTTTGGGTTTTGAGTGAACGGCCACTGTGGAGGGCAGTGTTAGTTATAATGATGTTTGTGCCATGACACTTGCGTTGTATTTCACTGTACACATTGGTGCAATATTTTGGACTTAATTAATACTCTCCAGGAACCTTAGTTTATGGTTGGCAATAACCATATTTTAGATCATGTGAAATACTGCAACAAAAATTCAATTCATAAGGCAGATGGCAAAGCCTAGTTTGAAGAACAACAAAACAGGAAGATTTACAATGAGTTTCAGAACTCTTTCAACTGGAATCCAGCCGCTGCCAAAGCTCTGTTATTTCACTGGAGGGTAACAATCTGTGAGGGTCATTAGTGTCCTCATAAAAACTGAGATTAAAAAGTAGTCAAATGAAATGAATAAATGGTTGAGGCTTTCTCTCTGCAATGGAAGTGGAGTTATTTAAAAAGCAAGGTTTCTAAATGTTTTTTAAAAATTATTCTATATTCATTTGGTTTTCAACCTGGAATTTAGGCAAAACTTTTAATGTAATAAGGAGGATCTTGTTAAATTCCCAAGTATGCATCATAGGAAAAATTTTCATGAGCAGTTGCCCTCTCTCTCTCTCTCTCTCTCTCCCTCTCCCTCTCCCTCTCCCTCCCCCTCATCCTCTCCCTCTCCCTCTCCCTCTGTCTCTCTCTCTCTCTCTGTCTCCCATTTGTTTCAGAGCTCAGAAGAACCGAATGTCAAAATACTTGTAGTGAAGAAGGGACAAATAGAATGTTAATAACACCTGTGTAGTTGCTTTAGTACTTTCAATATTGGCCACTGTCATGGCATCATTAAAAATGAAGTATAGCCAGGTGTGGTGGTTCACACATGTAATCCCAGCACTCAGGAAGCAGAGGCAGGAGGACTGCTGAGTTGGAGGCTTGCCTGGGCTACATAGTGAGCTCAGCCAGCCTGAACTACAAAGCGAGACCTTGTCTCAAAAAAAAAAAAAAAAAAAAAAAAAAAAAAAAAAAAAAAAAAAAAAAAAAAAAAAAAAAAAAAAAAAAAAAAAAAAAAAGAAGTATAATTCAGACAGCATGCAACGGATAAGACACAAAGTTTATAAATATATTAAATGCTTGTCAAGGTTTTGAGACTATCTACAATAGACTGAGGTTGAGATCTGATCAGTCACAGACTCAGCAAGCACTTTGTCTCTGCTTAAATGTTCAAAAGAAAATGAAAACTATATATGATGAATCAATTAACTTGTGATATCATAGCATTGTGATTATTTAAAAATGGACTTTTATAATTGCTTGTGTGTATATGTATGTGGAATTTGTACTAGTTATTCACAATAACTGTTCTAAAAATCAGAGCTCTGATTGGTGTAAAAAATCAAGATCTATTATGCCATGAAATCTCCATGATGAATATGATCATTACATATCTAAAATGTACCAAAAATTAATTTGAAAGTTAAAAACACATTGAATTTCTATATAGCTATCAGCATAAAGAGTGTAATGAAGACATTTTTATTGAGCTTTGACTACTAATCAAATAGAAGGAAATTCTTACAACAGATTATTTGTGCCAATAATAAAGACTGAGGGATGAGTATAATGAACATATTATTTGAGTACTATTTTTACAGCATTGGTTAGTTTTTCATCACTGTGACACATTACCTGAGTAAAAAAGCTTGAACAAAGAAAAGTTCATTTTGGCTCATAGTTTAAGAAAAAAACTATCCAGTCAAATGTTTCAACATCATAGCAGGAAGATCTAAAGCTGCTTTACCCTATGAGGAGAGAGAGAGAGAGAGAGAGAGAGAGAGAGAGAGAGAGAGAGAGAGAGAGAGGGAGAGAGGGAGACAGACAGAGACACAGGCAGACAGGGAGAGACAGAGACAGAGGAGAGAAAGAGACAGACACAGAGAGACAGAGATAGAAACAGACAGGCAGACAGAGAGGCAAAAATTATGCTCATGGGCATCTTAGTAAATTTGTCTATTCTGGGTTCAAAGATCTCAGCAGGTCTCAAACGGCTCGTGGTGGCATATCTATGCCACGTGTACCACATTTTGCATGCAGAGCCCTCTGTTGGTGTGTGAGTTGTTCCAGCCTCACCCCAACAGCCAAGCATTCAGGTTTAATTACAGTGTTGGCACTTTGTGATAAATAGGTGCGTTTGGGTTACAATTTGGGCATTCAACTCTCAAAGGTTCATCATCATCTCATACAGTCATTCTCATTCTCACCCACTGTTTCCTGTTCTCTGCTGGAGCATCCCACTTCTTTCCAAACACTGCCTCTAGCTACTTGGCCAAGATAAGAAAGATAAGAAAGGAACCTATGGAAGGACAGGAATTCAAATGTTACTGTTTCTTTTGTAAATATGCTTACTGAACACAGAGAATGTAGCCCAAAACTTCCCTTGATGTGCTCTTGACATGCACAAGTACTGCTAATAGGTGTGTGTGTGCCAAAATATGTGTGTATGGCTGTGTGTGCCCACAACCTCCTGGATGGGCAAGAGAGGCTGAGGGCAGTTGGTACCTCCAAATGCTCATCTTTGGTTTTGAGCAACTTTGCAGAACGTCCTGGCAGCCATAAAAATGTGTTCTTTTCTATGTTGTCATGGTGTGAGTGTGGCTGGGAATTACTGCTTCAGACCTCAGTTTTCCTATGAAACAAGAGGAGTCGCTTTCTAAGGTCCGTTCCATCCCTATAATTCTACAAGCATATATCAGCCCGCTGTTAAAACACCCAGAACACCGTGTTCCTCTAGCCATATTTCCCTCAGCGGCAGACATTCATAAAAATAGAATTAAAAAACATGGAAAAATGTAGTAAAGTATATTTCATGTACAAGCAATCTACTACCTGATTTTTATTAGATTCTGTGCACAAGAGGCAATCCTTGCTTTTGTGGTAGAGAAGGGACTAAGGAACTACGACGCAATCTATTATTTTAAAATACGGTTATAATAAAGGATCTGTGACACAGTACTGCCATCCACCTAGTGCTCTCTTTCTTTTTCCTGATTTCTTATCTTTGACGACCCTCACGGTCAGCTAAGTGAGGTCCTGAGTTCTATCCCAGAAGGCTCTGCGAGGAGAAGCGTAATTATTGGCTAATTTTGTCAGGCCCCACGAGGGAGTGTGTAAAGAGAAAGTGAACGACAGTGGAACTGGCTGAGTCTGACATGTTCAATAATATTCTCTTTCCAAGAAATCAAATTTAATTATTTGCTGAAAAGAATAAAATAGTTTTCTTCTAGATTCAGGAGGGTCAGAATGGAGTAAACATTTTTTGTCTTCATTTTGTGCTAAGCTGCTTTTCGGAACTCCATGTCAGGTTTACAGTTGTCTTCTGACATCTTCACCATTTTGAGTATTTCCTTGGAGAAGATGTCATTCTTTATAGATCCCACAGATAAAGACAAAAAATGATGTCACTTTCACTCTAACAAAACTTTATTTCAGCATGCAATTATTTTGGAATCATGCCTTGACTGATTAGAAAAAGAGTTGGTAATTCATTCCTCAATACACAGCCTCAGCAATTTTTATTTGCTCTGTGTTGCTTAGTATAACTTTTTCCTAAGGTAAATGAGACAACACTTAGGAAATGAATTTGTAAACTAGATGATACCTCATATAAATTATGTTATATAAACTTTATGCTTTACTTAATTATAATATAAATCTAATAAATTGAAATATTGATTTGTCCAATAGTTCTTCCACTCAACATTTCTCCTTCATGCCTTTTCCTTAATTTTATTGCATATTTGTCGTGTTTCTTTGTTAACAAATAATGTGGAAAGCAAGAATATGTCAAAGATCTTTTTATAAACTGCTTGGGAAAATATTTAATATATGTTCTCTGTTCTTTCTCTGTAAGGAAAAGAGGTACAAAAGTCCTCATTGCCTTTCTTGCCCGCAGAAAAGTAACAATTTCAAAGAGGAATAAAGTTCAGTAAATATGAAAGCAGTATATACAAGCATGATAAAGGACTAATTAAGTAATAAGTTACCTTAGACAAGATTACAGGTGCTAGATAAGGAAAGGATGGCTGTGATCTTGGGTAGGCAGTTGGTGTCAAGTTGGTCCTTGGCAGAAGAAGAGGTTTTATATTTGTATATGAGAAAAATGTGCACAAATATTCTTAAGAGATGCTGTGACAACATGGGATTATATTAAACTAAAAAAACTTCTGTGGAGGAATGGAAACAAAACCAGGTAATTTATAGAATGAGAAAGTATTTCCAACTCAACACTGGAAAAGGTTAATACACAAATATATAAGAAACTCAAACAGTTCATTAGTGACAAAACAACTTAATTTTAAAAAGTGGGCAAAGGACCTCAGTATACATTTCTCAAAAGAAGACACACAGATAGGTAACAAGTGTTTGTGAGGGTGCAGAGAAAAGGGAACTCTTACTTTCAGAGGAAATGTAAATTAGTGTAGCCATTATGGAAAACAATGTGTAATCTCTCAGAAAGTTAGTAATGGAATTACTGTATGATGAAGTCATTCCATTACTGGGTCAATAGCCAAAGCAAATGCATTCAAAGTGATATGTCAAAGAGCTATTTGCACTCCCACCTTCATTGCAGCGTTACTTCTCATAGCAGAGATGCATTCATTGTGTCTGTCAATAGATTATTGGATGAAGAAAGGTGCTAAACAGACAAAATGGAATACTATGCAGCCACAATAAAGAAGGAAATCTCATCATAGGCCATAACATGGAGCTGAAGACATTAGGCTAAATAAAATGAACAAGATAGAAAATAAATATACATGACCCTAATTATACACAGAATTTACAAAAGCTGAACCTCTAAAAGAAGATGAGTGTTGACTGCCAGAGGACAGCAGGGAGATGTTAGTCAAAAGAGACATAACTTCCGTTAAGAAGAATGTGTCCAGCAGATCCATTGTGCAGTATAGTACAGTGTATTGTGCAATATAGCAATTCTGCAGTTAACGATGTATTTCTGAAAACCCCTGAGAATAGATTTGAAGTGTTCTCATAGAAAAAGTCAAATATGTGCATTAATATGGATGCTATTCACCTCACTCTAGCCAGCCCCCAAAACTCAAAATGTTATGTTATAATGATAAATATATGCCACTTAAAAATAACTTATTGATTTAGAAAATCCCATGGCATGGTTTCTGTTCTACATCAGAATCATGTGTTTTGAATTGCTACACATTCCTAGCATTTTCGTGGGAAGAACACTATTGGCACAGCTGTGATTCCAGCGCACAAGCCCAGTATACCTCATTCGGTAGTTGCCACCTGAATGTGAATTAAACATCAACTAAAGTCGAGAAACACTCTGAAGCATCCGCTGTTTATGAGTCTACGCTACATGCAGTGAGGGATGTAAAGATGAGTAGAACTTTGTCAAATTATTAAAGAGTGAATAATCTGAGAGGTGGAAAATCTAATTTAATATCACAGTGGAAGTAAAGAATCAGTTGACCTGAATTTTATTTCAGTGTGTGCCTGCTTTATTGTCAGCATATGAGGAAAAGCTCTTATTTGTCTGGGATTTTAGTTTCTCTCTTACAAATGCTCAAGGTCACTTAGATTCTTTTTCTCTCCTCATGGTCAGTGCACTAGGATAGGCCGTCCCTGTCTCTGGAATGGACTTGAACCAGGAGTAAGTACTAGGAAATCAACTATTCCACAAATATGACCATGGCATTGTTCTGAGCTGTCCTACCCTGGGCAGGCTTTCCTAACTTTTCCCTTCCTGATGTCCCTTCTTCATGTTTCTGAGGCCCTGTGTCCTAACTCAGTAACCCTCCACCTTGTCTACACCTGCCCTCCACACTAGCCAGTTATTTTCTCAGGGCTAGGCACAGTATCGTATTCATTTCTTGGTATTTGGGAGGCACTCAGCAAATACCCTGGCATGAATGGGCCCATAAATGAGAAGACTATGTTCCATATTTCATGAGGGTGAAGACTTAGAACAGAGGTATTACAAACAAATAGTTACGGCCCTGGAAAGGTAAGAGAGTCCTGGCTAGAGGGATTGCTTTTGCTTTTTTAATGACTGGAGTATATTTCTCAAGGTAAAAATGAGGAGTTTAGTTCCAACTGGATACACCAGGCATAATATACCTAGAGTTGTATGTTTTGTGTAGGTGCTTGCAAAACAATCAGTATCTGTTACGGTTCTGTGGGCTAACGCGGTGTCATCATTGGCAGCTTACTGAGAGAACAGCTGGGTGTCACCTGAGAGCTCAAGGGAGCAGGGTGTGACTGACAGCTGGCATAGTGCCCATGTGTCCCAAGCCTCAGTCTCTCCCCAAGGGCTTGTCTGTCACGGACTTCTTACATGACCTCCGAGAGGTGGGAGCTGAGTGGTGCCAGGAGGTTCAAGGTCGGACCAGAAGGGGGTGCAGCACAACTTTGTTGACCTCAGTCGATCAGCTATCGAGTTCACCTAGATTAAGGGACAAGGGAGATAAACTCTGTCGCTCACTGAGGAGATGCAAGGGCATCTCGGCGAAGGACACAGAGCAGGGAACACTGCCGAGCACTCTCGAGAAATCTGCCCTGCCAGAGGCTCTCTCCTGGGGACAGTCAACACAGAATGTGGGTACACAGCAAGGAAGGTAGGGCTGAAGCCACAGAGCCGTAGCTGCACAGTCTCACCGGAGTTTTATTAGAGGTGTGTGTGGTGTTGTGTCAGGAGGGGCAGCTCCTGAGATTTTTCACTCTGCTGATGTGGCTTCTGCCTTCTACCCCCACGGAACTTCGTGTTTTAGTATAGGTTTGCTGTACATCAACCTATTTTGCTGAAGTTGTATACCATATGATAGGGAGTCTAGATGCATTTTTAGTTTTCACTTTTATCAGTCATTCATCTTGTGGCAAAATAGAAGCTAAGAAAATGTATCAAACAAGTGTATATTCTGTAGTATTTGGTGCATTTCAGTGAAATGTAGCGTGCATGCAGGGGTTATAGAAATAACAGATTGCATGGATGATGTCTACAGTTCGTTGAAGTGCTAGCATATCTGTCTCTGATTATCTTTCCAAAAATGGCTCACAGTAAATGGCACCCTGGAGAAGTTGATGAATTGGCAGTGGGGCTAGAAGTTTAAGAAAACTATGTAATCATTTGCTTGATAACATAGCCAGACTATGTAGATTTAGACACAGTTCCTTTAGTGAAAACAGTTTTTCACCTCATGCCAAAGTTCCTGCATAATTATATCTACTTTAGGACACTTAGAAAGGTGCAGCCACTGGGTCCAAGAAATCATAGGAAGTTTTTCCAAATGCAGAGCACTGTGAGTATGGGGGCCCATCTGTTTCTTAGTTTTAGAGTATTTTTTTTAAATGAAAAATCTCTTGCTATTCACACTTCTAAGCTGTAATGAGAATGGGTGCAACATGTTATGGTGATAGATGGTAAAGAAACTAACTTGCTAAATTCCTGATTGGTTGCTTAAGTTATCTGCACAAGTAATGGCAGCACCATGCTCTTATGATATTGAACTTTGGTGACGTGTCGATGTTTTCATGGAAAGATGTTCCAAAAAATAGCTTTCTGAAAATCACTAATGCACTCATGTTTTAACACATGTTTTAAGAAGATATTTTTCACCATAATAGTATTCTTCTCCATGAGAATTCCACTCTTAGTATCAAGGAATCACACTTTTCCTGTGGATTTGTGTTGGAGTCTAGCTTTCTTTGTCTTTCCTTTTCTTTCTTTCTTTCTTTCTTTCTTTCTTTCTTTCTTTCTTTCTTTCTTTCTTTCTTTCTTTCTTTCTTTCTTTCTTTCTTTCTCTCTCTCTCTCTCTCTCTCTCTCTCTCTCTCTCTCTCTATCTCTCCTTTTTTTTGTGGTACTGGGGATCAAACTCGGGCCCTTGTGCATCCAAGGTTGGGTTGGTACCACTTGATCCCCAGCCCTGGAGTCTAGCTTTTAAAGACTAAAATGCTAGGACTGTTAGTCTCTCTCTCTCTCATTGTTCTTGCAGTTATTTCAGATCCTTGGAAATATTACTGTGTTCAATTTCTGGGAAATGTAGTGTATTACACTACTTACACTTTTGAATTGTACTTTAAATCTAGCCAGAGACAGCAAATTACAAACAAATAATAATTACTTGTGAATTGATCTCGAGTTGATTTTTCTAGGATTCATTTTCTTTAAGAGTTTCTTACTTATACATATGGAAGTCAGCCTCATAAGAATTCTGAGAAATTATGAAGTTATGCTCCCTCTCCTTGACCCACACAAGTTTACTGATCTTTAAGATAAGGTATGACACATACAGTTGGTTGGTCTTCACACTGATAATGTGCATTAATGGTGATGGGTGAGGGAACAGCTAATTGTGTAAAAAACATGTGGTTAGAGTTTCTGGATTTTCCAGTGAGGACTTTATTTCCAATTGATTTCAGTTGGTGAATATTATAGAAAGCTGAATTCTGGCAGGAGATTTGAATTACTTTCTATTCACTGACAGAATGTCTACACTAACCCCACATTTTTTATGAACAGTCTCACATATCTTCCCTGGTGAGGCTGTCAAGCAATCTGTGAGATGTGAGACCAAGAACAGTGTCCTCTACTAAATATGTGTCCAGAGAAGGGGGGAGTTTTGATGGCACATATATTTAATTTTTGCAGCATAGACTGATATAAGTGAGGAAACTCACTGGGTTAGAGAATAGATCTTCTGAAGGAAGAACTAAAATTTGGACACCAAAGCAGTATTCACTGCAGGCCACTCATGTCTTTATCTGTAAGATATTTAAAGTGTTCTATTGTTTAGCCTGTGGGTTTATACACATTGTAAAAACAACAAATAACAATTTATGGTGGATATTAACCATGTTTGTGGCTCACCAGCACCTGAACAGCGATGACAATAACCCTCAATCTTTGACATTCGATTCATAACACAGTGACAAATGCTGCACAGCTCTCTGTCACATAGAAATCTCTGGATTAAATCAGCAGGACTTCAACTCAATCCAGGTAAAATTGTGGCCGTGTTGGCAGCATAAGGGCGTGAGTCGGAGGAGCACACCGGAAAGGCATCCTTGCTAGAAGCATGTGCAGTAACCCCTCAGAGAACGGAGGGATTGAAGTGAGTTTGGGTTACACCAGTGGGCGAGCAGATGAATGCGGCCTTTGCACCACCTCACACCTACTTCTGCTACTGGGCACTCGTGCTGTGTGCCGTGGGAATCCCTTGCATGCAGGGTAGGAGCAAACTGTTAATCCAGTATGCAAGATGGAGGATGAGATGAATATAGGACACTCCTCTTCCTTCCAGTGAGCTCCACATCTACTTGGGGATGTGAAATGAGAGTGAATTATAGACACAGAGCATGGGGAGAAAGTCTGCTGGGTTAAAAGGAGGTGAGAAAATGCTGACAGTGCAACTGGGTTACAACTCACAGAAGGGAGAGTTGAACTTTTGCTTTCTGGGGTGACCCTTGCTGTGCTTCTTTTGGTTCACTGATGGTTGAGGCTACTTACCTCCGAATTTCTTGTCCAGTAAGCAATATATAGCATCGTGAACATCAGAGCTGCTTTTAGCTAAGTATTTTGTTATTTGCAGCTAAGCGCAACCTACCCTCCAAACCAGCTGATCTAGATTTTATGCCATGAAAGTCTTGATGTATTCTGGTTTTGTGTGGTCTCATCAAAAACATTCCCTTGGGAGGTTGCCATGCTTCACATACTTTGTGCTTTGACCCAGTTAGAGTGCATAGTTACTAATTCATAAAATACACATTTACTGAATTATATTCTATGAGATAGGACCCACGCCGGGCACTGGGAACTTAAAGATTAATGAGATGTTCAAACCCTTCTCGGAGCTCAACAATCTACTGGATAAGATTTGTAGGAGACAAAAGCAGCAAATTTCTATGAATCGTGTTACATTATTCTAGGGATACAAATAAAGTGAATTGAAGTAACAAAAAAGGAAAAAGTGGCCATGGAAACAAGCTAGGGAAAATGGCCTGCCGAGGAAAAGATTACCCAGGGTATTTGGGGAAGGAGTCCTTTTAACACGAGGGGCTATAGGTGCTGGAGTGAGGTGGAGACATCGTCTGACAGTCCTCTTTCTTTCAGTCTAGGTAGAATGCTTTATGCAGGGCAGATGTAAACATTCTCTGTTTAACAAAGACAAAATCTGTCCGAGGAGATGCAAGGGGCCTTCAGTGCACAGTTCTGATTATTGGAATCTGGTTGCCTTTGTATTTACATATTCCCAAGCTGCTTCTGTCAGTCCTGCCTCTGTACTCTTTCCCTTACTAATGAAGTGAAAGGCAGGAAGCCTGCTCTGGGGCACTGATGTCAGCCTGGCCTGGAGAGAAGGAAGAGACGCTGCCGAGAGTCCTCTCACTGACGGAGTGGGGTGCCGCGGCAGTAAATGTGAGCAGAGGGCTCAGAAAAGCTGAAATAATAGTAGAAAAGCGTGTCATGCACCAAGCATTTCCCTAATCTTTATTTACGTAAAAAACTTTGTCTATAGCTTCATATTACTGAGGGGGTAAATGAAGTCTCAGGGATTTTAAATATTTTATCCTGAATTAGGCCTTAACTCAACTTAAGCAGATAAGTCCTGGAGTGTACACTTACAACTCTATACTTTTGATTCCTGGTTGACTGATATCACATAGGAACTGAAGTTGTGAATGAAACGAAATATAAATTTCAATTGTAAAGTTCAGAACAGCAAAAAGTTGATAACACTGTTTTGATGCTGTTGACTCTCTAGCTCTTGTAATGAGTTATAACGTTTCACTGTAAGTAGCCACATTTTTAATCTGTAGCCGCTATGGAGCCCAAGGTAAAGTCATCACACAGATCTGTAACATATTTAAATCAATGAAGTAATTTGGCTATAAGAAGAAAGTAATGCTTGTATTTCATTCTCACACAAGTGTATATTTTACAGCTAGGGCTGAAATGCAGGAAGTATGTGAAAGGCGATGGTAGCTTCGACTAAGTTATCAACCCTGGGAAGAGAGAAGTGTGCACGGATGGGAGCTGCTAGGGAGGGCACACAGCACGATTTGGTGGCTGGTGATGTGAGTGGAAGGTAAAAGAGCAGGAGAAGACAGAATCGGGGAGGACTGCCATAGTTCTCCTGCAGATAAGTAGATAGAAGGTCTAACCATTCAGAGAGCTAAATAATAATGAAGAGCTGCTTACTGTGGGGATAGAGTTTTGGGTTCGGTTTTGATAATTTGACTTTGATTTGGTTTTGGGATGTTTAAATGGATGTGTTCACTGTATAGTATAGTAGTTCTGAAACTCAGAAGGAAATGCCAACTGCAAATTCTCATTATGTAGGAATTTCTGACGTTATGGGGACAGATGGGTTCCCTCAGGGAGATAAGGACAATGAAAATGGAACCCAGATACACGCTTAGGTTTAAGGTGTCAGCAAATGCAGGTAAGTCCCTGAAGAAATGTCTTTCAGGTCAAAGCAAAACTGGGAGACTGAAATTTCAAGGAAGCTAAGGAAATAGATAGCAAGGGTTTCAGTAAAGACTGAGGCCGGTGTCCATGGCCGTGTAACGTCTGTGGGTTTCAGAGGGTGACATTGTGGCTGCCATTTGGGGATGAACTTACCCGAAGAGTGAGTTAAGGGGGGAATGGGCAGAGTGAGGAGGTGAGGACATGGGTGTGGACAACACTTTCACAGCATCGAGTCGTGAGGTAAGAGTGAGGTAGGGAGGTATCTAGAGGGAACGGACCTGGGCGTATTTCATGCTGATTTGAAAGGTCAGCAGCACAGGAACTTTAAAGATGGAGAACAGAGGAGTATTGTGAATAATGAGAAAAACAGGTGTGTTAAAAAAGAACACAGAATGAAAAGCAAATTCTTTTTACAAATGCCCCTGGATATAGAAACTAGTTGGTGGACTAGGACAACTTCCTTGGTATGTCAGAGGCACTAATGCAGTGGTGCCTTCATGTCTTTTAGGGTACATAGTTCCTCTCTGTGCAGGAGAACAGAGACCAACATGGCCACCAATGGACTCATGGTCCTCTCTATGGCTGTAAATGAGGTTGACAGAGAGCTTTGTGGTACATGCTGTAACAGCAAGCCCAGATAAAGGGTAAGTCAATACAAGCAAGTGATGCATATTAGCAATGCTGACTAAAACAATAAACAAAGAATAGAAACATGAAGCTCTACGAGGTTTACTGAGCCTAATCTGTCCATCTTTAGCCTATGTTGAAATTTAAATCATGTTGCTTTGATACCAAGAAGATATTCAAGTTAGCTGTGTGTATAAAAATGGCTTTGTGGAAAATACATGGAAGAACCATTGGTCTTCTTGTAGGATGCAAGCCCCAGGGAGCTGTGATATCTCTGCACGTAAGAAAAGGATGTTAACCCAGACTGTATTTCTTTTCTGCCACTTGTTCATGTATCCAGTCATATACTTTTTTAAAAAAGCTACCATTTAATTTGGCTTCAGCCTATATGCCAAGTACTGTGTTGGGGTCTGGAGATTTGAAATTTAATAAAGGGTCATGATTTCCAAGAAAGGCATAAAACCAAGCATTCCTCATATGAGACAATAAATGCTACTCTAATAAAGAAGTAGAAGGAATTATGTGTACTGATTCTTTCCAGATGAAAGGAACTAGAGAAAATACATAAGACCTTCCCCATATTTTCTTTTTTTTTTGTGGTACCGAGGATTAAACCCGGGCCCTTGGGCAGGTTGGTGCTGTACCACTTGAGCTAAATCCCCAGCCCTCCCCCCATTTGAAATTACATGAAATAAGTGAGATAAGCTATCTTCTCTAGGTTGTTATATGTTTTATTTTTATTAGTATATGCTTGTAATACATAAAATTATATTCACTGTGGGGAATTGGAATATATACATAATAGATCTTCCTTTTTCATCTCTTTCTCCTCCCCTTCACTTTTGCAAAATAGCTATTTCTCTGTTTCCTATTATCTGTCTTAATAAATCAGATGCAGGGCCTTAAATATTATACTCTTTCTTATATGAGAAACTCAAAGTAGAAATACAGAACAAAATAAAATAAGAAAATAAAACAATAGATTTTTTTACATGTAACTCTTACCTCAACCCATGTGAACTTGCTGAGCGTATCAACGTGAATACATTTACCAAAGGGTCGTGGATTCTACAATTTAGTGAGACTCCCGGCCACCCCTCTTAGTTCTTCACTCTTAACAGACAGGGACTGCAGTTATTCAGGCAGCTACTAAACTGTTATGACTTCAGTGTAAAATGTTCCCCCAAAGCCTCCTGATGGGAACCGGAGCCTGGTCCGAGAGGATTCGTCCCTGCAGGTGTGAACTAGAAAGGTGAGTTCTTTGTGCTGGCTCCTCCCTCTCCCTCTGCCTCCTGTGTGGCTCTCCTCTGCCGTGGCTTCCTGCATGCCATGTTTTTACCTTAGAGCAGCCACGGGCCGAGTCCTGAAATTGTGAGGGAAATAAGCTTCTCTTCCTTTAAGTTGTGAGTTTTGGGTACTATGCCCCAGGGACAGGAAGGTGACTAGCGCACATCATATAAACCATCTATTATTAATTCACTTGGAAATGGTTCTTTTCATTGTTTGTAAAATGTTTCCCATGTGTGCCAATAGATATTTATATAAACCATAGAATTTTAGTTCAGAATTGGTTTGATTTTATAATTCTATGATCATTGAGGCAAAATACCATTTTCAATTCACCAAATAATTAGAGAGCAGGAGGTGAATTAAACTCAGGTCTCATAATGCTAATTGAAAGAAAAAAAAAAACAGTGGCAACAACAGTTCTTTCTGGATGGGCAAAAATTTCATGATGCCAGAGTGAGCACTTGGTCAGGGATGGATAATGCCAGGGTTACATGTTTAAATTACTGAGAAATTCAATTTCTCTAAAAACATCTCTGATAGCCCTACTTTTTCTTTCTTGTTGCCAGAAAAATATGTTTGCCCGTAGTCTTTTACTGCATCCTAGAGAAGTAGAATTACATTCAAATGGATGGAACTACACTCAAAGGTTTCATACTTGTTTAGATACACCTCAGAATATTTGTTTTGAATGTAGAAACATGAGTCAGATGACACAGAGACAGTAAAGGCTCTTGAGACCCCACTTCTGAAAATGTTGAGAGGATTAGCTTGGGGCTGAGGATCATGGGAAATAAAAGGGCAAAGAGCAGGACATAAGAGAGACTTGAGCCTCTCAAAGACAGGCAGCAATAAAATACTAGAATCATAGAATTTAGGGTTAGAATTATTCTCAGAAAGCATTTTGACTTTTGTGGATTAGAGAACTGAAGCCAAGTTTCAATGGTTTGTCCACGGCAGCATAAGGGGCTTTTCCTTTGAAAATCCCTTATGTAGTGTTTGTCATTCACTGGGATAGTTATGGAGTTACGGAGCCATGTAGGAAAAAAAGAGTGGGGGACATGTTACCGTCCTTACAGTTCACGTATTTGGACTGAGCAGAAACAGCGTCTGGACTCAAGTCGGTGCTGGCATTCGGTCCGTGTGTTTCCCAGGGGGTCGCAGCAGGCGGAGGCTGTGGAGCGGGGACCTGAGGCCGAGGCCGCCTGAGAAGAGGGACTAGACTGGGGGGCAGGTGGTGGCTCGGGACGACGGCACCCCGGGAGGGAGACGGCACCCCGGGAGGCGCGTCGTCGGCATTGCCGGGGACAAAGGGGCGACTGCAGAGGACGTTCACTCTCTTCTTTTTCACAGTTAATACTCTCATTTTAATCTGCATGAATAACTTCGGCGAGTTACTTAGCCACTCTTGTCCTCTGTTTCTTTAGCAGCGAGGTGGGAGTCACAAAGCAAGGCAGCATTACAGGGAAACTAGGAGGCATCATGAATTTGAAGCATTATAGAGGGTTTTATTCACATAAAGGGGAAGGAGAATATGCTCCACAAAATTCTACAGCCCGAATTTCAAAGCATCATTGTTGCCTAATGACGGTTTCAGCTTTGCCCTCGGTGAATATATAGTTGGGGTTTTGAAACAGAAAAATATCTTTGTTATGTTTTGCTTGGATCAAAGCACACATAAAGCCCGATCGAATGGAAAGAAAGGAGAGAGACACAGGCGGGCGGCCCAGCATGACGACGAGCGGCCTCCGGTGTTTGCTAATACTCTGCCCCGTTGGCATGTTCGGAAAGCTTTGTAAGCAAAGACTGAAAACCCAACAAATTACCATAATGTGTGTGTCTGTATATGTCCGTGTTATATATATCTCATATCCAGCGCGTGTGCTCACGCCCTCCCGGAGATCCGAGTTGCCACAGGTAGAAAGGTCAACGCGTGGACGCTTCTTCACAGGGGCTGAGGTCCTGCCCCAGCAGAAGAGATGCTTAGTAGAAGAAAAATGAAAAGTCACAAAGCTGAGGGAATATAAGAGAAGCTGAAGATAAGGAAACAGGTTTAAGTAAGAGCTAGCCTGTGTCACAAAATACAGGTTTTCGGTCTTACTGTACACAGTGAGCTCCCTGAGATGAGGTTTCATGGCAGACCGCTTGCACGTAAGTCAGACTTTGAATGGGAAACGGAGTCAAGTTGGTGTTTCCTAAACACTCAGGGATGGGAGCTCTTCCTTTTCTCTTAAATTGCAGTTTCTCATGGCCTTTACACAAGCACCGTTATCATTAGAGTTGTAAATTCACAAATTCTCACCAGACTAAGAAGGGTTACTCTGGGAATTAGAAAGTGTGATGCATATTTTTATCCTTACTAACATCTTATCTTTTTTTCTTTTTGGCAGTGCTGGAGACTGAACCGAGGGTCTTTTGCCTTTTAGACTCAGTATTCTAATACTGAGCTACATCTCCAGTTCCATCTTCCTTCGCAAACGCTAATTAATATCTAGTTCTTATCTTTGACTTTCAAGCCTTCCCTTTTCTTTTTTCAACAATTCCTCTAGCAATATAATGCTATACTTTTCTGCTTAGAAGGCAATTCTCTGGAGTTCTGAGGTCTCTTTCTATATATGGCTTATATGTAATAGCACAGACAGAAAACCAGAAAACTGAGTTCAGAAAGTGTATGTTTTTGAAACTCCAAAATTAAAACATGTAATTTAACTTTTTTTTTTACCATGGAATAATTATTTGCACAATAACATTTAATTTTATTGCAAGCTTCTGAATATTAGGAATTATGCCTTATGTTTTTATTTTACTACATGTCTTTTTTCAGAAATGAGTTTATATGTACTTTTTTTTCTTTTTTTGAGACAGGGTCTCGCTTTGTAGTTCAGGCTGGCCCTGAGCTCACTATGTAGCCCAGGCAAGCCTCGAACTCAGCAATCCTCCTGCCTCTGCCTCCCAATGGTGGGATTGCAGTCATGAGCCACCGTGCCTGGTATTGTGGTATGTGATACTGATTGCCAGTGGGTATGAGTCACCACGCCCAGTATTGTTGTATGTGGTTGCTGGGGATTGAACCAGGGACCTTGCGCTTGCCGGGCAGGCACTGGCACCATTGAGCTAAATCTCCAGCCCTATGTGTTCTTTTAAGTACACATTATGATCATATTCATCATTGAGAATATGTACCTGTACATGATATATCTTGATTTTTTTTGCTACATCTTTTCTTCCTGCCTCGATATTTAGCATAAGTTCTTGCCCTCAGGAAATGCTTAATCTATACAAATTTATGGACTGATTATGTAATTACTCAATTCACTGGTTTGTCAACGTACAATAGATATTTGCTGAACTGTCTTCTGTTGGAAGTTTTCAATGGAAATACGGGTGACTCTTCCAGAGCTGTCTCTTTCATAGCTTAATCTTCCTTACACTGGTTAATCTCATGGTCTGCACAGCACTTCCTATAGGTGAGTGCTCCCTTTCTGCTTATTGAATAAAATGTTTCTATTGTTGAGCAATAACTCCCTAATTAAACTCTCACATGAGAACTTATATTACCAGATTAAATTAAAAAAAGCACCACAAAATTCTTGCTATATGACCTGGCCTTTCAGTATCATGACTCTAATATAATAATAAAAGATATTTTCTTCAGGGTGTATTAACTGTCTGGGCAGATGCTCATTGTAACATGAAAGACAAGCTCCTTAGAGCTAAAAGGTTTTCCTTTATGTGGGTGGAAAGAAAAAAAAATTAAAACCATTTACCTGGTCAACATTATTTCTTAGGGTGCTGAAGAATAAATCAGACCCGGCATGACCTTCATTGAAATTTCAGATTTATTTACAGAGGTTTGTGCTGATCGCTTTATCTACCGGAGGCTCCGTTTCCCCTTGGTGACTCGTAAGTAATGTGGTCCACGCAAACCTGTGTAAATAGAGCTAATATTTCAAGGAAGGTCATGCTATATACTCTTCCCCTGAGAATAGATGATGGCCGGATGCTGGGCAGATATGAAATTTATCTTTGTGAGGGCAGAGAGGGATTGTGCAGCCTAAAGGGCAATGTCTGGGGTTGGTGAATCCTAGGCAGCTGCAGCACACTGGACCCAGGCCTGTTTATGTTTTGTGTTCCCATTATAGAAGAAGAGGAGCAACAGAAAACAAAACCAAATAACTCATTCAAGTGGTTTGAAATAGTCTACAAAGTCATCATTGATTTTTTCAACTTATTTGTATATTTTTTCTTGTGAACTACTAAAACCAATAGCCTTGAAAGACAAATTTATATTCACTGATAAGTAGATCTTTAAGTGGGTGGCCTTTGTCAATTTAAATCATCCTTTTTCTTCTGCTTTCAGTCTATCGCCACACCCTTCGTTCTCCTTCCTCACAGTATATTTTGCTGGGATTTGTTGTACAGAGGTAGCTCACCTCCCTCAGCTCTCCTTTGGCTGCTGTGGTCAGTGGCCATCCTTATTCACTGCTCAGAGACTTCTCCAGGCATAAAATACCTCTTTCTACTTACAGGTGGTCATAAGGCTTTCACAAAATTAAAGCACACTTCTTTTTGAAAACTGCATGGGACATAGTAAAATCCTCTGATTTAGGACTTCTGATATCTGCTTTATAACATAATTGTAGTAGGTTTAATGAATTATACTGATTGAGGCCTTTAGAAAGAGTCATGTGTGGTGTCACACACCTGTCATCCCTGCATTAGGGAATCTTCTAAAGGAAGATCACTAAGTTGTGGTCCAATTGGGGCAGCCTGGCAAGACCCCCATCTCAATATAAAAGATAAAAATCAGTGAGGATGTAGCTCAGTGTAAAGGTCCTGAGTTTAATTTCCACTACTAGGCACAAAAGACAGGCATTGAGCAGGAAGATAGATAATTGTATTCATTTTAGTCAAGAAGTCCATATTAGGTACATTCTATGGTTTCAGTATGCTTTGGTTGCTACAAGAAGAATGAGCTCACCCTCAAAGAGCTTAAAATACAATACTTAAAATACTCCAGACTAAAAGTTTGGAGTAAATATGGAAAACACAAGTCTAAAATCAACTGTGTGGTGTGAACTTAGTGGCATCTAAATACATGTGTAGTCTTATAACTTTTCAAAATCATCCTGGAAATGAAATCCAGATTTTGATACATGGTCCACATGAGCTTCTTATGGTCCCAGATCATGTAATCATATTTCTTTCGTGGCCCACAAACTGTATGTTTCAGTTTTATTGGACATATTTAACCACCATGATATTTGTTTTAGTATGAGAAGTCTGTAGATAACCAACCTATGTAAGCAGATAAGTTATTTGATATATACAGTTCATTCCAAATCTAATATTTTCCTACCTTTATCTTCTCTTAACTTAGACTGCCTTCATCACCAAGTTCATTGGTAAATATTAGCACCTCAAATTCTCTGAAGGTTAAATGAGTTATCCTTGTTTCTAATTCACATTGTCCTGGCTTCTACTCTACTGCATTTTCTTTCACCTCTTTATCTTACCAAAACCAGACCGTGAAATTTTGAGGGTAAATACTATGCTTCATTTATTGTAGAACCACCAGTACCTAGCATTAGAATGTCTTGTAGGTGTTTTAATCGGTACATAACTTCTCGGAAAGCGCAGCATGATCTGGTGCATGAGTAAAGACTACAGCTATCTCATGAAATTTGAGAGGCATTAAACACACTCCTCCCCTAGAAGAAGTATCTCCCCTGTATCTTGACCATGTAGCTAGAGAATCTGCTCACATTCTTTGGGGTTAAGGTTGCTGTCATACTGAGGTGTGATCTGGGGCGAGTAACTTAACTTTACCTTTATCATTTCACCTGGTATTATAAATATCTGCACTATTGTCTTAGGCAACAGCAGCAAACACAAGGCACATTTATTGAATGCTAAGGGGCCTTTCACCAGGCTTTGTGGATATAGGCAATCATAAAATCTGTTTCTTCCCTGGAAAATGTACTAGAGTAGTAGAAAATAAAAACAAAAGTTATGAAAAATCTTATGCAATAGCACCGAGTTTTCCAAAGAATGCTACAACCTCAGAAGACTTTGGGGGAGAAAAGCGGTGCTCTGGACCTCTAAGGTGCAGTATCAACTTTCTGGAGACATGTAATGTGGAGTAACAAGATAGAAGTCTTTTGAAATTTTGTGATAAAGATGTCTGCTTATCTTTTTTACTGAGCTATAATCATACACAGAAAAATACACCGATTTTACATAAGCAGTTTGATGATTTTTGCCCAACAGATACACTGGGAATCAAAACCCTCAACAAGATATAGACTATTTCTGTCACTCTAGAAAATTTTCCTGTGATCCCTGCCTGTCAGTCTTCTTTGCCCCAACTGCTTTCCTCACAGTCAACAGTGAGGCAGGCATACATATGATAGTTGCTGACTCTTCTCTGCATACTTTTAAGAAATGTAATATCGAACAGGGAGCTAGTTCTTTTGCAAATGAGAAAGGGACTAATGGAAGGATGGGGAGGTAGGAGGAGAGAAGAAGGAGAAATAAGAATTCAGCTATGTTATGACATATGCCAACTCCTTGTGATAGATACAATCATTAATAGAGAGGAAATACACACTAATAACAATTTAAAAATAAAAAATGTAATATATATTCCTACTGTGTTTATTATACTGTGAAATATGCTTTGAAAATTGCTGTGTTATTACTTTGTAGGTTTCAATGAAATTTCATATCCATTATCTGATTTAATGCAAAAAAATAAAATAAGAATTTGAAATCCAAAAAAAAGTAATTCATATAGTAGTTGTCATAGAAATATAGATGGAGACATGATACTTAGGGCTGATTTGAATTGGGAAAGCTCACCAGTTATTGCTGACCAGACTTTAACCAGCCCTGCAGGACCGGCAGTGCAGAAAGCAGAGAACTCTACAGTTAGGCCTAGTGTAGGCAAAGGTTTCATTACAGTTATGGGCATTGTGCCATTAGAAGAGCAGCAGTGAGAAGAGAGTAGGGGGGATGAAGCCACATTTCAGACACTGTACATTAGGGTCCCCTTTCCCATTGTCTGGTTATATTTCTGGCCCTCTAGTGAGGTATGTTTCCTGTACAATCCTCTTAGCTCTTTCCTTAGCTTGGGGTTGGTACATACACTCTAACGAAGGAGTGAACTCATCTTGTAGTCCAGTGTCTCATTTTCTTTCTCATAGGATTGGGACACAGCTATCAACAAAATGTTCTTCAGCTTCATTTTTTCTTTTATTAAATTTCATTTTATTTTAATTTTAGCAAATTTAATGATGAGAGAATTTTCTCATAGAAATGTGCTTACATTTCATCACCTAGAAAGTGACTTTTGAATCTTTCCTGTGTCTTGGAACTGAAAGGGAGTGTAGATCTTGCTAGGGTAATTTCTTTTCAGACCAGTACTTTCCTCCCTGGTAACAAATCTATTCTCTCAAGGGCATGGATGTCTCTATTCCCTCTTTGTCACTTGCTCAGATCTCTTGAGTTGTTCAGAGGAAGGTGGTGTTGGGGTAAAGGACTGTGTATTACAAGATGCATATCCTTACACGTAATCCGGCCTCGTCTGGTTACTGTGCAGTCTTCATAATCCGACAGCCTTGGGAGGGTGAGCAGTGACATGGAATTAATACGGCAACTGGGGCTCCATGTGGTTAGTAAGCTTCTTTATTAATTAGCATTTCATGGAGGTTACCAACATTCACATAGGGCTCCTTGGGATGTGATTGGATGGGAGGGCGGGCACAGTGTTTATGGCAGGATATGATTGGATGCAAGGGCGGAAGCAGCATTTAGCAATGTATGATTGGTCTGCATCACCTGTGTGTTGCTATGGTTTCTTAAAGGGGCATGGCCTCTTCTCTGCCAGGAGAGAGACTAAGAAGGATTTGACTATACTGCAGACTACCATCAAGTGGCTTTTTGGATAATTCCTCTTGTCCATGACTTTCTCTCAAGAAAGAGAGGTGGAGTCTTTGTTAATTAATTCACCTAATGGGGGTCACATCATTTAGGCTGAAGTTTTGCACAGGACAGAAGGCACAGGCTTAGTTATAATTATTTGCTGTGATTATAATTAATAAAAAGGAAAACACATGTCATATATAAACAACACTGTGTAGTAAACAATATGAAAGAGGACAAATAAATAGTAACTAAAGGGAAACATACTATATTAGATTAGCTTTTAACAGAATAAAAGCAACTAGCTGTCTGGCAATTTCTACCTGACTGCCACACTCACTCCTTAGAAGCTTTGTGCCCTATTATTACTTCTCAGAATCCTCTCATTGCCCTGACACATGACAGGAACAACAGAAAGGATGTTGGACTGGTGAGACAGGAAGCTTCTTCTGGGCAAAATCTATGTTTCAACTTTCATTCATTTGTTATTAGACACAAGAAATGCACAGAAATAACAGAACAGCAGAGACATTCCATCTTATGTATCCCTCTACCTTAATTTCATAGGCCTAACAAGAAAGTACCTTTCCAAGTGTGAGGATGAGTTGGTGGGGGTGACCACAGCTACTACTCCACTTCCTGGAGCTCCTCATTACTTTGCACCTGGTGACTCATGCAATAGAGACAATGGGTATGATTTCTGTTGGGTAAACATAGCATTTCCTTTCTCTTTATCATCATCCCAACCTCTAGGCTCCAGATCCCTAGTTAATCTCTATTTCTAATGCAAAGCATGGCTTCTTCATAGAAAGATTTGTCTTAGCTCTGGTCTGCAACCACATTCTTCCATAGGACATTGCTTCTCTTTACCACATGTTTTCCTTCTAATTACCTCTTGACTAGCTGTCTTTGTTGCCTAATTGCAAGCTGTATGACAGCACAGTGTTTGGCACATGGTTTCTGTTCACATCAACCATCTCAAACCAGCCTTCATTTGTCATGGTTTATGGGAAATGCTCCCAGATTTTGGTACCTCTCCTACAGGTGCACCTCAATCTGGAGAGATAGTGTCCTTCTTGTCACAAGTGTCTGGGCTCCCAGACTATGCATTTAGTAAGTTATTCATGTGTGTTGAATGAATGAAAGAAATGAATAATATATGAGTGAAATGGTGATCAGGAAGGGACAGAATAAGATAGATGTGGACAGAAATAAGTATTCTACTAAAGGTTCCCATTCCATTTTCAAGTTATTCTTTACAACAACCTTGTAAAGTAGGCAGGAGAGTTACATTACATTATATGTTACTGATGGAAAAAATTAGACTTAGTGAGATTAAATGATTGATTCTGGGTCACAAAACTAATTATTTGCAAAGCTGGGATCAGAATGTAGGTCACCAATCTCCTACTCCAATGCTAGAGATAATGGTTGAATACTTTTTTCATTTTTTTAATTCAAATGTTTGATGATGGATGATAAGTTGGAGATAGAGGTAGAGAGTTTTGTAAGGGAGTGAAAAAATTCTGAGGGAATTTAATGAGCAGTATTGGAAATGAAATTAGTGAAAAGCACCATGTTTGTATGTACATAAGATATGAGCATAGAAAGATGTGTGTGTGTGCGTGTGTGTGTCTGTGTGCATGCATGCGCATGTGAGTGTATATTTAAAGTTGAACATTTAAACAGAGATTCTCAGCACTAGAACTCTCAGCTGGGGGGGTAAAGAAATAAAAATGTCATAGAATCTTATAAAATGTTCTTTTTTTTTTTTGTGAAAGGGTCTCACTTTGTAGTTGAGGCTGGCTCTGAGCTCACTATGTAGCCTAGGCAAGCTTCAAACTCCTGTCTCTGCCTCCCAAGTCCTGGGATTACAGGTGTGAGCCACCACGCCTGGCACTGTGGTATGTGGTATTGAATGTTGGTGGGCATGAGTCTCCATGCCCAGCATTGTATGTGGTTACTGGGAATTGAACTCAGGACCTTGTGCTTGCGAGGCAGGTGCTAGAACTACTGAGCTAACCCTCTGACCCTAAAATGTCCTTTTTCATTGTGCTTATTGCCAACATCCAAGTATTAGTGTTTTTGGTGCAATTATAATAGTATAATGTATTGTTATTCGAGTGTGATTTTGAAATATTATATAATATCCTCTCCAGCAATACTAACAGTAAACCAACAACCAATCTTAAGAAGGGAAGCTTTGTGTTTCTTGGAAAGCTGTTTATAAAGGCAGAAATCATTATGCACCCATTCAAGATATTTTAGATTGAAATAGTCATGTGACTTATAACTTCTGCTATGACATGAGAAGTCATGTCTTCAGAACACTTGTGAGCAGCCTACAGATAGACACCAGGCCTTTGGGAGGAGCTTAGAAAGTTTCTGGTGTCCTCGTAGCATATGACCCTTTCTTGGGTCAGGGATGGCACAGATTGTCACCCTGGGATCCTAATGGCTGGTAAACTCGCTTCCTTCTGTTCAGACAGCATCTGCCATTGTGAGAGAAAGAGGCTGTGGTGAACCTTATCTACTTCCAGTATTGGTATATGAAACAGGAAGTATCCTGGGTTGGAGATTTGTATTCAAGCTAGTTCCTCTCAGTGTGCCATTTCAAGCTTTGTTTCAAAATGGAGGTTCTTGTTTAACTTCCCTTGGAGGGTTAATCTAAGATTAAGAAAGTGTCTGAAGAGTTGACACTTTGCTCTTTATTCATCTCTCTGCACATGCAGCTCCAGTGTGCATGTTCATTTTGGTGGATACGTGAGTGTCTGTCAGATGGAAAGAAGAGCTCGAAAGAAGCAAGAGCAATGATTATGTTTTGTCTTCATTCTCACTTTGCTGAAAACCAGAGCAAGCAGCTTTCAACGCAGAGACACCTGGCGGCAAAGATTCCAGGGAGAAGGCAAGAAATAAAGAAAGTCCCAGGCAAAGGGAACCTCCAGGAATGACGCATGGGCTGGCCGTGGGCCAGGGTGGAAAATAGATCTCAGAAAACTTCAGCCAGTACAGGGCAAGGAGACTGGTCTTGAAACTTTGGGAAAGTCACTTCCCAAAGATTGTGTTGCTCAGGGGGGAGGGGAGCGGACAAGAAATGAGGTTGGGGAGATTTAGGGTTTATTTATTCAGAGCTTTAGCTTCAAAAAAATGTTCTATCATTTTGGCAGATTACAATTTGGCAGATGGTGTAAAGAAGGAAAAAAATCAATATATGAAGCTGGCAAGTTTTACCTTCTTCCAGTTCTTTTAGCCCCAGTTTTTCTGAGGCAGGAGAAGAGGAAAGTTGTGTATGTATTAACTAATATTCTTACAGGTAGTCTGAAAAAGATTCCTGAGAGATGACTGGGATGTGTGTTTTGCTTTTTTACAGAAAGGAAAAAGTAATATTCAGACTCCCTTTTATGAGTCCCATTTTGATCTTTTTTAAATTGCCAGTAAAGAAGTAATGGAGAGCAATGCTAATTTAGCCATGAAAAATCTTACAAATGATAAAAAAGGCCAAGCTGACAGGTCTGCTGAAATTGGTCACGTCCGCCTCCTTTCTTTGAGTCTAACCACAGCTAATAATTGCATTGAGCCATCCTTTGAACTGCGCTCTTGGCGTCTTTCATCTAGAGAGTTCAAAGCCCTTGACAAACCATAAATAATTAGGTCTCACAAAAATCTTGGAGGTAGAAACATGAGGACGACAGTGTGCCCATTTCACAGTCGAATAATAGATAACCACAGGCCTAGAGCTGGCTATGGAAACACAGTGTTCCTTGTGTCCTCTGCCCTGGGCTTATTTCTTCGCTTTTGGAGGCCTCTCCACCTCCCCCGTCTCCCCAGGAGAAGTTGCCCTTGACATTATTATCACTGAACCCGGAAGCCAAAGCCACTGACTGAAGTCTGGTTCCTTCTTTTTGTTTGTCTTTTGAGACAGAGCCTTCATATGTAGTTCAGGCCTACCGTGAGCTCAGGGTGAGCCTCCTGAGGAGCTAGTTACAAGCGTGTGTGACCACACCGGCTCTGAGCACCCTTCCTTGTTCTCTTTTGCATTTCTCACCATTACCCGCTTTTGTTTGCTTTTGGCCTCCTATAATCAGTGTTCCCATTGCTTAGTAAGATTCTTACATCTCTGGTTAACTGAGTAGGAATGTGTCCCTTTTTTACACCCTTAATGGAAACGGTTACCTCTGATGTATCAGAGGCCTGAGTGTAGCAAGAGCTAGAGAAAGAGCCTAAGCAGGAGCCCCTGGAAAACCCGCAGGCACGTGATGAGAGCAATGCACAGGCACAGCGAAGACTCCCTCTGCTGTGTATTACTGAGCCCTCGCGATGCAGGGGTTCAGGTGGATGGGCAGGGGCATCAGACAGGCTTCTTGGAGAAGGTAAGGGTTGGTGAAGACTGGAGGAATGGTCTTTCAGGTCCAGGGCAAGAGGCGCACTGGGGTGAGGAGGGTAATGGGTAAGGTTGAAAAGCACTTCCTAAGGGCACCTCACATAGGCCCTCACCTGCACTATAGCCTCAAGGACACGGGGTGTATGGCTGACCTTTGAGTGGGGGTACAGAGCTCAGCACGGCACAGCACCTTTCCATTGACTGGAAACTTAAGTTAGCACCATGCTAAGAGATTTCCTTCCCGTGAAGCAAATTGAAACATGTTCTCCTAGCTGCATTCTTTCTCCTCTTTATTTTAACTTCACGTGCTGGAGATCTTGAAGTTTCTTTCATTGGTCTAGAGTAGAGTCTTTCAGTATATCAGCATCCAAACGATAAAGCAGTGTAGTGAGGGAGGGGTTCACGTGGAAATGCTAGAAGGAATGGCTGACCATCCTCTGTGTGGGGCTTGGTTCAGTGCTGGCTTCTGGGCAGAGCTTTGTTACAGGCTGTGGGGAGCAGGGCAATAGGTCTGGAGGAGGACACAGAACACGGCGGCGGGGGATCCTGTGACGGGTGCCAGCCGAATGCAGGAAGAAAAGATGAACCAATGTGGAGACTTCAGGAGAGGGGCCGATGCCCTCTGTAGGCCCGGCATGCAGGGAGTGGAGAGGGGCCTGACGGTGAGAGCATCATACTTCACCTTTGCCTGCACTCTGCAGCTGTCAAAAACTTTACTTATCTCCACTGTTTCCTTTGGTCCTTGTAACATGCTATTTTATAAAGGAAGGATGTGAAATATGAAGGGAGGGTTAGGGCTCCCCCTGAAGAGGTGGTGGTTTCTACTACTGATTCTGGCATGGCTGTGAGACCAAGTGTCTTGCTCTGTGCTGTCCATGTGAGCAGCGAACAGGGTGGAGTGGCCCCGGCCTCAGGGGAGGCAGAGCAGCCCAGAGCCAGGGGGCGTAGACCCTTCACACCTGGGCCCTCCATCTGCGGCTGAGCCAGCACTTTAACTGCGTTTTCCTGCTAGATGGGGCACTTTGCGCAGGACACACGCAGTAGGTGTCCATAAATATTTGCGGATGCTGTGGATACAGGACTCCGGGCTCTCAGCAGGCCCACAGTACCTAATCGCCCCAGAAAGGGCTCAGAAGAGATTGAAATAAAAATCTCATCAATAATAGAACCTGTTGTTTTTCTCTTTTTTGCCCAGGGAGACTTTGCTTCTTCAGTTGCGTTTCCAGTACTTTAAGACGGGAATAATTTTCACAGTGGCAGGTACAGCTGGTGAGATGCTGCCTTAATACGAAGGAAAATGCTAGAATAGAATTTAAGAATATTAAGAAGGGATTTGGTTTCTGACAGAAATATTAGCTGTAAAGGCTGGTATGAAGATTTTAGAGAAATTTAATTAAAATTTAATCTTCTTTCTAATTAAAGTTTCCTTTAATTAAACTTAAAATTAAATTTGCTTTAATTGGAAGAATTTAAAGGGTATTACCTTTTGATTGTCAATCATTTCAAAAGAAAAAAAATTATGGTGCTTTGTCTAGTATAAAATGAGGATCGGTGTCAAACTTCTGGAAAAGTAATAAAAATATTGTATTTAAATATAAATCGGAGCTGCTCGGGGGCGGGCTCCCCGTCTGTCTGCTCCAGAGGTATCTGGCTTGAACAGCAGTTTCTCTCTGTGTAGGAGACTCACAGTCAAGGCCAAATGTAGGTCGTCAAGGGTCTTCATTATACGAAAGGCCGAGAAGTCTGCGTTCGCCCTCCACGGCCCAGGTTCCTGCGGGGCTGTCCGCCTTCTTCCTGGATCGCTGTGAGTCCGCCTCACCGACTTCGTCCACTTTGGTGCTGCGGATTATGTGCAGGGTCTTCCCACTGAGCTCCATCTCCAGGCGTCTTTATTATTTATTGTTCTGAGACATGGTCTCACTCGGGGGCTAAACTTCCCAGCCTAACCTTACACTCACGACCCTCCTGCCTCAGCCTTCCCACATCAACTTCTTCACCCCCTGCTGTGGTAAGTGTGTTCACCTGCCCGGTCTTTGGGAACGGTGGCCTCCTGCCTCTCCTTGTGCTCCCGAGCTCCTTTCACGCGCTTTCTTCCCTCGGTGCTCTTTTGTGCATGTTGCTGCCCAACCCTTCTGGCCTGATGGACCCATCACCTCTGAGACCGAGTAGGGAGTTTATTCCTCAGCCCAGCATGGGTCCCTGCTGTGTCTCCACCGTGTTCAGTGGCGTAGCACATTCCCTCGTCACTCAGACTCCAGAGACAGGTGCTCAGTTTTCCTTTCAGATCCTCATCGGTGACCAAGTCCTTCCACCGAGACAGCACAGCTCTGGCTTCAGCTTTGTCCTTATCTGCTCTCTAGATGGATGAGGCCGTCGCTGCTAATAGGTTCTGTCTGCTTCTTGCCCCTCTCTGATCTATCCTGCCTACCGTTGCCAAATCATTAATCTAAACCTCCTGCTTTTTGTCTCCTGAATGAGCTATGGAGGTCTAACCCTGGCATTCAAGGCCTTCAACAGTGTGGGTTCAACTTACCTTTTCCACATTCATCTTCCACTAACGCAGTCAGCTCGCTCCTTGCTGCTCCTTAACTATACCTTGAGCCTCTTGGCTCCTGTGCTTTCTTTCGCCTCATTCTTCCAGCCTAGGATGTTTTTGCTTTTCTTCCAAGCCTTCATGAGATTCCGAATTGTTCCCCAAGTGTCCCCTGTCAATCTGTCCCAGCCTGGTGGCTGTCTTTCTGCGCCCTGTACCATTTCTTCTACACTCTGCTACTTACACCCTTATTCATGTCTGTCTGTGGTTGTTGGAGTCGGAAGCCTGGCTGTCTACATTCCCAGAGGCCAGCTGTGACATGTGTGCAGGGATGTTGTTATTCCTATTTCACGTTGGACCGAGACAGGGCTCCAAGGGGTTGGACTTGCTCACAATCTTCTTCCTGTGAGTGAGGGAGGAGAAGTGGGGCCTATGCTGTCTCCCTGCTTCATTCATCAGATCCACCGCGCCTTTCTCCCCAGCCATGGCGTTTTCTACAGAACCCCGGCTTGAGGCTGCTCTGGTCAGGATGCTTCAGGAGAAGGACAAAGCCTTCTGAAGAATTCAGATTTGAAAACTTTGAAAACAAAACTGACATATATAGGGGATGGGGGATGAGCAGAAGGCAGAGAAAGGGGAAAACTCATAATCAAGATGTGTCATGTACTGGCACAAACCCTCAATGCTGAATGTGATCATAATGTAGATATAAAATGTGCCAATAACATCAGTTTAGAAAGAATGATAGTCTGTTGCTATCTTATGCATGGTAAGTGTGACGCAAATGAAAATCTTCAAAGGAGGATAAATGACCAGCTGCCAACTTGCTTGTCATTACTGATGAAGAGGTGCACTTTGGAATGCATCTCGGCTCCCCTCTTTCTTTCCTTTCCTCGCTTCTTTGTTTCCTCTCTCCCTTCCTTGTTTCCTTCCTTTCTTCCTTCTTTCTTTACTCTCTGGGCCTATCTTTTGCTCCCTCCTTACTCCTTTCATTTAATAAGGAACAAAAGCACTTTAAATAAACTACACTGAGGGCTTTAGGAATAAGTAGTGGTTGAGGGAACAGATAAAGACATATGCAGAACTCAGAGACTGAGTTCATGTTGTGTCTAAGTTGAGCCAACAGAATAGGTGATGCCGCTAGAACATGGCAGCCTGAGGAAGATGCCAGTGCAGGTGCCCTGAAGCCGAGGAGGTGTGTCTCCTGAGAGCATGCCAGGTGTAGTGCACGAAGGCAGATTTCCTGCTCCACTTTAGGGAAAAGGTCCTTAATGTACTCATGGGCTACTGTGTTCTCATCTCTTCCCAAGGGCACGTGAACCCACACAGCGGACTTGACTGCGGACAGCCTGACACACCGGAAGCCGCCTCCACCCTTTGGAGAGAAAGGCGTGCTCTGTGTTAGACACTAAGTTCCCCTCAGTCCCATGGTGGCTTTCTTGAGGTCATGAACAGATCAGGCACTTCAGGTTCAGAAGTCCCATGTCTCAGAATGGCTCTGTTCTCCCTGAGCCAATAGTTTCTTTATTTTCCTTTCATGATCTCTTGATAAAGGATCTTTACAGATGGCTACTTGGAAAGTCTTTTTTTTTTTTTTTTTTTTTGGTGGTACCAGGGATCAAACTCAGGCCCTTGTGCTTCCAAGGTAGGTGCGGTACCATTTGAGCTAAATCCCCAGCCCCTGGAAAGTCTTTTTGTTTTTAAAATATGAAAACTTAGTGCAGATATTCCCTGACCTATGATGGAACTGTGACCTGATAGAACCATTGTAAATTAAAAATGTCATGGGTAGAAAATGCTTTTAATATACACAACCCATTGAACATCACAGTTTAGCAACATAGCGCACACGGAGCAGGGGTTGTTTCCTCTTGTGACTGTGTCAAGTGGCCTGGAGAGCAGGCTCCTGCTGCTGCTGCAAAGCATTGTGCAATCACCACGTTGCATAGTGCTAGCCTGACAAAAGAGTAAAATTAGAAGTATGGTTTTTACTAACTGCATATTACTCTCGAACCATCATAAAGTAAAAAAAAAGAAAAATTGGAGATCAAACCATCAAATTTGAGGATCATTTGAATCTTGATTATGCCACTTTATGTTTCAAAAATCTTTCAAACTTCTGTAGAACCTTTCGTATTATAAATTATTAAGCACAAATTTGATGACTACTTGTTATTCACCTTCCGTCTCTTAACATCTCACGATTGTACCTCTAGGTCAGGAGTCACTAGATGCTTTCTGTGAAGGGCCAGCTGGCAAATGCCTTCACTTTTGCTGGCTCCCAATTTATGGTCCTAACTACTCTGTGTTTTTGAAAGTAGCCACTGACAGTGACAAAACCCATGGCTGTGGCTGTGTTCTTAGAAAACTGTGTTAAGGGATACGGAAATTTTAGACAGTTTCATAGAATTGCATGGCTGAACTATCATTCTTTTCTGTTTTTCCTTTTTCTTGTTCCAGTCACTTAAAAATGTAAGAACAATTCTTTAATCACTGGCTGGCTCATGCCTGTAATCCCAGCACTCAGGAGGCAGAGGCAGGAGAATTGCTGAGTTCCAGGCTTGCCTGGGCTCCACAGTGAGCTCAGAGCCAGCCTGAACTACAAAGTGAGACCCTGTCTCAAAAAAAAAACCAAACAAACAAAAATAAGTGGTGGCTCGTGGCCTAGTTGACCTGCCTCTGCTCAGGCCTCCTGGTCCTCTTCCATACCTGGGGGATATCCCTTGTTTCCCCACTTCTGTGTTTCACATCCTTCTGTGCGACGGCCACTCACATGTGGCTACAGGAGGAGAAAGAGCAGAGGCTCAGGAAGCACAGTTCATTGTATTTACCAATCGTGGAGAGACGCCATCTGGAAAAGACTGCAGGGTCCTTCAGAGGCAGAAGATGGGAGAGGGAGAGGAAGAGGCAGTGGGAACCTTTATGCCATAGCTTCACTGGGATCCCTACAGGAAAGATGGTTCAAGGCAAGATAAACAGTGTAGGCTTGGTTAGCCTGGATAATTTTGGCGGGCAGTGGGTGTACGGTGGCCTCTCGTTTGGAGCCTGCCCCAGGGATGACAGATCACAGGAATAGTTTCCTCTGGGGTGTGGAATGGGTTCTGATTGGCTACCTTCTATACATGCCAAATACACTTTTTGCTATTTGCAAGAATTGGTCAGTAGGAGCAGGGAAAGTTGCTCCTGGATCAGAAAGTTTTTGCAACGTGTCAAATTACAAGATCGAGAACACACACACACACACACACACACACACACACACACACACACACACTCTTACGTTGACATTGGCTTCTCAAACTAAAAATTAATTTACTCTCAATCCAAGTGTACTGAAATTTTTCCTAGGGTTCAAAATGTAGATCAAATGTAGCATTGAGATTAAGTCCAGATTTTCTGTTTGTAAATCATACAAGGAGGAGAAACTGGTTAGGACTTTGAGCTCAGACTGCTTGGATCTGAATTCTGGAACCACTGCTCGCCTATTGTCGTCCTGGGCAACCTCCTCTCCCTAATCCTCCCTTAGAGGAGACACAAGAGCACTTAGCTCACAGCTTGTAGGTCTGTCATAGAGCTTAGCGTAGAACTCAAGCAGGATGATGTCATTTTCCATGTTACCAGTTACCAGTCTTTGGTCCCAGCTCTCTGCCTGATCTGTGCTGTCCTTCTGCAATGGGAAGAAGAAAAAAACCTTGCAATGGGAACAAACTTAATGTAATATCCTTTGTTTTACCAAATGTCCTCATTCTGATGTGGAAATTTTCATTTCTTCCACTCAGTTGAGAAATAAAAGGACAAATGTATTTACCATCCTCATCTCTGCTCGCCCCCAACAGAAAATGTAATTTTCTATTTTTAAAAAATTTTAGTTGTTATGTGTAGTGATAAAGTTAATGTAGTTTCTCCCTTTAACAAAAATTTATAGTCTCAGCGTCTTATCCTACTACCACATCTTGGTTTGGATGCTAGAGCCATCAATTTATATCAACCCAGTTCCAGGAATAATGTTGGGTTATTAATTCTTTCTGTAGAGGATACAAGCAGGGCTGAGGAACTCTGCAGAAAGAATTTATTTCCTATCACTTTTCTGTGATAAAGTGTAAAGAACATCAGGTAATTAGGAGTAGGAGGGTAAGATTTTTTAATTTAAACTCATTTTAAACCATGTCCAATACAAATTGAAAATGAGTTTAAACTTTGTGAATTCAAATGTAGGTTTTTATAAGGTATTTGTCTTCTGCGGTTACTTCATAGATTCAAGGCATTCTTTCACTCAGGGAATTTAACAAATACTTAGAGATCTCCTAAGCTAGGACTCTGCAGGAAAGAGATACACAAGGGACAATTATAATAATGCTTAAGTAGTGTCCAGGCCACAGGGTGCACCACCGCACACAAAGTGGACTATTACACCTGAGCGGGGGGGGGGGGGGTCAGGTCCTGGGTCAGGTCCATATCCACAGCTCTGTGGAAAGGAGTGACCAGCGGAGAGGGGGAAAAGGCCCAAGTTCACCTAGGCAGGCTGGAGACATCAAAGGCCAGCCCTAGCTGGCGGGAGAGCCTTGGTGGTTTTATGTGACTATAGCAAATGACATGTAGAGGAATATAGTGAGAGGAGAGCCGAAGAAATCTGTACCTACCATGGGAAGAAATTTGCATTTTTTAAAGCCCAACTCTATTAGAACCAAAGCAAATCCATTTAAAAAGAGTAATATCTTTTCAGTTAAAAAAAAAACTAGAAAAAAGTATACCTAAAGCCAGATATGGAGTCTTGAAAATTTCTAAGGTCTCAGTGGTTACTCAACAGAGATCATCACCAAAAGGGGATTTTGAAGGAGGACTCTGACTTACATGTTGAAAGGTATTATATGATCTAATCCTACTTCAAGTCAGCAAACCATAAAAGTTTAGAATAAAAAAAACTAAAAAAGTTATCTAACCTGATATTTACTGATTATTTTTTTGAACGTGAAAAGTCCTTACAAGTGTCATGAGTGAGAACGGTGACATGAGCCTTTAATACCAGCAGTCTGGGATGCTGAGGCAGGAGGATTACAAGTTCAAGTCTAGCAACTTAGCAACTTAGCCAGCCTGTTTCTATATAAAAAATAAAAACAAAATGGCTGAGAATGTAACTCAGCACAGATATCCTGTATTCAATCCACCTTACCCTCCCTTTCCACAAAAAGCCACAGGACTTCCCCAGATTTCTCATTTCACTGAAGTGAAAAATTCATAATGGCGAAAAGCAAATAGGGATATGGTAATACCATTAGATGAGTTTGAATCTTGCCCATCTCTGGATTTCTGTTATGTTGAAGAAAAATTGTCACGTATACATAATGTATGTTACTTATTCAGAGTATGCCTAATGCCAGCACCCAGCCAAGTGGGGCCTCCTTGCACAAGCTGAAGGAGAATTGTCCTCCTTTACCTTGGGGCTCTCCTTCTGCCCCATTGGTGGCTTTTCATATAGTTAGCTGGTGCGAGGAGGGGTTCGGTTCAGATGCAGTGAAGTTCAGCTTTTGCAGATCAAGTACTTCAATGTGTTTACTATGGTGCCAAGCTCCGGGGGCTCAGAAGTTAGCCAGGAGATGTGGCGTCTGCCTTCGAGGTATTTGTGCCTTGGCTGAGGCTCAGGGAGGTATTGGATTATCTCTAAAGTGGATCTGTGAGCAAATGATATGAGTCGATAAAAGGCATGTTCAGAAACTTTGCAAATAGAGCTCCTACTTTTTGAGCCAAGGAGTTAATTTATGATTAAAATTTTCCAGCACTGACTCTAACCAGGACCCGTCCAGGGAACTTCCGGCTCTTCCATCTTGGGCTGATGCCACATTCGGATCCCTTGCGTTCTTTAGTCTCCAGCTGCCTGGACTGAGCAGCTACCAGATCACCTGGCTCTCCCAGGTGGACACAGTGGCCTCTCCCGCCTCTAATCCTGCAAGCCTCCCTTGCATAACTATATATATACATACATACATATCCATCCATTCTACTGCCCATAATCTCTACTGTTCTAGTTTATTGCATTGGTTAGGACTTTAGAGATGCAGAATCTAATATATATATATATATATATATAATTATACATTATATTCTATAATATATTTTATATATATATGCATATACATATGTACATATATCTAATATATTAGATATATATATCTATATTACATATAGATATTATATATAATATAATATATAAGATTCTGCATCTCTAAAGCCCTAACCAATGCAATATGTATATATAATATATTCTATATTATATAATATATAATATATACTAATATATTATATATATATATATTTATACCAGATTCTGCGTCTCTAGAGCCCTAACCAATGTAATAAACTAGAACAGTAGAGATTCTGGGCAGCAGAATGGACACAGCCCCAGCTCTGCTTCCTGCCGGTTGTGAAGCCTAGTGAGATGCTGCTGTGCATCAATTTCCTTATCCACAGCAGGTGGTGGTAGAACAAGCACCCTCTACTCGCTAAAATACGTGAAGCGCTTAGCCGAATGCCTGCTGGGTAACATTTAGAAAGGCTAGCTATTCTTGTGTGCTGTAAACCAGCCTTCAGAGCTGAGCAGATGTATTAGAATTTTGGTCCTGCCCCCAACTAATGAGTTGATTTTAGGTACTTTTTCTTCATTTCCTTAGATATCAGGTGTTTTTTGTTTTTGGTAAGATAGAGACAATGGTACCTACTGTATTGTTCTGAGAATTACATGACATTATGACATTCCCTAGCAAAGTGTTCGGCACCTAATACATAGTCAATAATTTATATATATTTTTTGATTTATGTCAGCATTCTATGACTTCTTAGGATGTGGTTATAATTGGGTATAATATACTAGGCTTCAAATTTTAAGAAATAAAATCTCATCTATGTCTAAAGAACTCACTAGATTGCTAAAGTGGCAAGAAATAAAAATAGCTAACAATATCAAAGTAAAAATATGCCATGCAAAAGATGGCCCAAGAAAAGATAGCATTAACTGTCAAATGTCTTATGAGTTCAAATAAAACAAAAACCTGTGGTTCTGTGATAAACCAAGACTTTATCATAAAAATGTATTTTTGGAATATGGAAGCAAAAAAAAAAAAGTCTTTACCTTTAACAAGTTTCAGAGAATTTTCTTCCAAGGTACAGAAGATAAACAGCAGTTTTTCCCTCGGTGAAAGTCTGAGAATGACCCATGTCCGAACTGGCAAGTCAGCCATTAGCACATGCGGATGACAGTGGGGCGTTTGTGTAGGAAGCTCTTCGAGTTTACTCCGGGCGCTCGCTCGGCTCGCTTTCACTCCCCTGCCTGGCCGTTTCCCGTGGAAGCTGTCTCACCATCTAATTGCACCTCAGCTCGCAGCGCTCCTCTTGCAGTGGGGCATGTGTTTCCTCTTCTCTGTCTCATCTCATTGTCCTGACTACTCCCCCTTGGGCAACACAGAACTGTTTCCCGCATCTTTTGGCATTTGTCGTCTTTCAGTATTTGCCCACCGTTCGCTTCCAATGCTACCACCCCATCTTGCTAGCTTCGCTTGGGTATTAATAGAAATGTTCCCAATTTAAATGGTCAATCAGTAGGATATTTTTAAAGGCTGCTGAGAGAAGTGAGAGTGAGATAAGAAAGGGCTGATGATTTCGGAGACTGGATAGCAAGCCCTCGGAGGTGAATGGCTTGTGAGTGTGTGTGTGTGTGTGTGTCGGGGGGCGAACCGCCTGCCATGTTGCTAGGCTGGCGAGGAGGGGAGAAGTGGCAGGAGTCAACGAGAGACCAATTAAAGCCTGACCTCTTCGCCGGCACGGGTTCTGGTTGTGGGTATCTGGACCAGGCAGGTGGCCGCTAACTGCCTCTCGACCTGCGCCACTGGTTTAGAAGCTTCTGTTTGGAGGTTAGCTGAAGGCAGGGTAGAAGGGCATCATGGGAAGAAACTGTGGCTTGAGAATGGTTTTCGATAACCCCCTTGGAAGCAGACCGTGAAAATGACTAAAACCTTCTGGGAACAAAGGAGAGCAGAAGGCACTGGAGAGACAGAGAGCAATGGAGCAAATTGGACTTCACCGATTTGTTTCAGAGAATGAAAGGAAAGACTCTTCAAGGACAAAGGGTAGAAGCTCTAAGGAAATTAATAGACACACTGCAAACACACCACACAGTACACATAAGCTGCTCACCTAGCACCTTCAGGGCGTCTCTGATGCTGTGTGCAGGGGGACTGACAGGTTCTCGTTGGCAGGTTCTTTTTGTCTTCTAGAATCTGTCAGACAGGTATCTATGAGGAGGCACTTTCCTAGGACCGCAGTGGTAATAATGATTAAGAACTTTTTTGTTGACTTTAGCTTTCCTGTCAAACTGATGTTACTATAATTAAATGCACACATTTCTTTCTTACCCTTCAAATTACCATTGCACATGGCTATTATTGTTTCTTTCTTTTCTCTCTCTCTCTCTTTTTTTCTGTTTGCTTCAATTTCTCCTGGTACCTCTGCCCTTAAAAGCTTCCCTCTAAGAAAATATTCAGCAAGATTTGGGATTTGTTTTCTTTCCTGAAAAACTCTCTTGCTCTCTCAGTCCTGCTGAACAGAAGTTTGATTGGTGAGCTGTGTTCGACTGATTGTGCTGGATATTTCTCAGGCTGTCCAGGGAACCTGTTATAAAAGGTCACAAATCTTGACTCTATGAGCTGATCGATAATTACCCTTTCCTTTTGATACTATCCAGTAGGCGCTTTAGAGCATAAATTAATACCACAATGGATGCTCTTATTTTAAAATGAGAACCTGATTGTTTAGTTACTCTGGAGTTCAGACTTGTTTTCAAGTGCTTTGTACCAACTTCTTTCTGGTGCAATAAGGGTGGTTTCTCTATCTGAAACATGCCAGGCACCTAGCTTTTGCTCATCGTAGTACTCTGCCTTCTGCACTGCAAATTTACCTCCTCTCAAGTTCCATATCAAAATCATTCTCTTCTAGGAAGCCATTTGGGACTCTGCCTATTTTTATTTTAGATCCCCTGCTATCTTCCTATTTGTTTATTTTTAAGGGAATTTAATTTTTGGAGCAGTTTAAATTGAAAGAAAAATTGGGTAAACTCTTAGGGAATTCCTTCATAAATGTACGTGTACCTTTTTGTTATAATTTGCTCAGAACAGCCGTGTATGTGTGTGTGTGTTACTTTAGGGATAGTCAATGTCTTATCTTTCCTGAGTGCCCAAGATAATAATAATCCATAACTAGTGTTTAAAAATGACAGATTCATTGATAATCCTTTACTTTTCCTTCGTGCTAAAAAAAAAAACCCCACAAAAACACATGGTAGAATATTGATTTAAGATATATTGATTTCCAATGTGCTTTTGTTTTTTCACTTTTATAATGTACTGAAAATAATGACAGACTAGCTAAAATATACCCACTGTCCTATAACTCTGTTCATACTTAGGTTTAAGGGCAGAAACCAACTGTCAGCTTGGCAAAATGTTAGCACATTTTTGTATCTGCTGAATAGGTTGTCTGCTTTTCATCTGGTTTGGGGAAGGTGTCTTGGTTCTTGAAACTTCATGAAGAGACTTAGAGCCCAAGTTGTGGGTTCAGTGAGCCAGTTTATTGGGAAAGAGGCATCGCATTACTTTAGGCAAACCCTTTATTAAGGACAGTATGCTTCTCAAAAAGGCAGCAAGGATCATGCCAAAGGTTGTGTCTATCTGTTGCAGGCAAATTACACAACTCAGTGAAGGGCCCAGTGAATGGAAAGAGTTGAGTGTAATTTATTGGCAAGGACAACACACTTGCCAGTGTTCCAGTGAAGACTATAGCAAGGCTGTTTTCTTTTTTGTTTCTCTTAGAGCATGAGTGGTCGAGGGTTTTGTTAACAAGATTTCACCTTTGTGTTTGGAGGGTGAATTTAGAACTGATACAGTTTTAGTCAGAATGGAAGCGGTGGCTGAAGCCCACGGGATGGTAGTCTAATCCCATAGTGCAAATGGATGTGAATGAGCCCTGATTGGCTCTTATAGGGTCAGATGGCGTCAACTTGGGACTCAAGTTGTCACAGCACATTCTCTTGCCAGTTTTCCTTCCTGAGTCAGCTCTGGTTCTCTCTACTCCAGGTCCATAGTGCTAACTTCCTTCTTCATTATCACCGCAGAGTGCTCTTGTCATAGAGTGCCTACTGCATAAGGAACTGTGTTTTATGTTCTCTTCAGATCTGCCCGTCCTTTCCCAGTTTCTTGGAAAAGGTACTTCCGTTGATGTTCCTTTCATGTCAGAGGAATTCCTTTGTATATTAAAAATTATGCTGAAGGAAATGAAAAATCCCACAAGGTCTTCTTGATCTCTGCTTTCTCACTTGAATAGACAGCTTTAATCTGTTTATGCACAGAGTGGAGGAAACGCGCTCATCTAAGAACTTATGAATAAGGATATTGAAAGGCAACAAACACGTTGCCCTCACAAGGATAGGAAGGATCAGGAATGAGCTAATTTCTGAATTATGTGGACCAAAATGAGTAACCCCCCCATATTCATACAACACTATGTTTTATTTCTTAGACCAGGAGATTGTGAAGCCCTTAAAATCACATCTGTTCACCTTATGTGATGAGAAGGAGCGGCAACTCCTGAAACAGGGTGATTGAAATGGAAATACATTCAAATCAATGGGCTCTGGAGTTCCACTTTGTTCTAAATAACCTCTCCTGTAAGTGATCAGCTTATTTGAAAGTATGATGGGTGAGCTATTGGGGCAAGGCTGTATTTGATTTTTTAAAAATCATTAGTCTACCTTCCTTTTTCATTCAACCTTTTGGAATAAGGCCTGGTACTCAGAGCAGAACAGGGGATGGGGGAGCTGAGCCTTCAAAAGGCACCACACATGTTTCTAAGGGGTTTTCAAGTGCATCCTTCTCCCCTTGGGCCGTGTCTGTTTCAGAATACCTGGATTTAAAATTTGCTGTAGTATTGCCAAGTGGTCAGAAACCAATGAATGCTATAGGTCTGATTAACAGGGAAACAAATTTAACTTTTTCTGCAATCAAGAAAATCATGAGCTGAGCAGCCTCCAGCATGAAATACATGTTGTACAACACGAGCGTGCACTCTGGTTGAACACAGCTCAGCTGTGTGAGAAGAAGGGCTGGCTGCCATGATACTCATAGGCATAAGATCAGCTCTGATTTTCCTTCCTGACCCTCTGACTATTCCTTAAATTACCCTCATCTTTTATTTATCATTAACTACACATTGTTCCTGTTACCTGATGTGCTTCTCTCCTGCTTTCTGAATTCAGTGCTTTTTGTTTTGTTCTTTCCAAAAGAAAGGTGGAGAGAACTTCTTTCTTCATTGAAAACATGGGATGTTGTGGGCATTTTGCTTTTTTTTTTTTTTTTTTTTGCCTCTATAGTGTTAGAGCCTTTACACTGATCTACATCTCTGCCCCTTGACATTTTTAAAATCTTATTTTGAGATAGTGTATCGTTGAGTCTCTAAGTTTCTCAGGCTTGGCTTGAACTTGTGATTCTCTTACCTTGCAGAGCACTGGATTACAGATGTGTACCATTATGCTCACCTTACTGGAGAGTTTTACGTACTTTATCTTATTTTATCCTTTCAGCAACTCTAAAAAATGAACTATCATCCCCATTTTAAAGTTAGGAACTTTGAGACTTAGAAATGATTGACTTTATGTGCTTCATAAGTTTTGAGTCAAGTTCTCAGTCCTCTATAAGACTAAATCATGTTCTTCTTACAAAATGGAGCACCATTTTTTAACTCATTATCTCTCTACACAGCTATTTGTATACTTGAACAAGTTCAACTTGAGCACATGTGACTTATGCATTTAGCACATAAAACATTCATGTATATTAAAACATACACAGATACCATACATTGTCTTAATTTGCTCCAGCCCTAACAAAATACTATAAACTGAATAACTGAGAGGAAGTGGAAAATTATTTCTCACAATTCTGGAGACAGGGAAGTTGAAGCTCAATGAGTCAGCTGATTGGCTGTCAGCAAAGTTGCCTTCTCAGAAGTCAGGGGATTATCGGTGAGCAGTTTCTGTGACAGAGGGAGAGAACTTGGAATTTAGACATTTCTCTGTTCCAAGAGCACACATGCATACATGAGGGTAGTGTCCCATCAAAACTGATGCCTTGGACACCCCAATTATTACCACAGCATGAGGAAGACTCAGCCCTAAGGCAACACTAGTATTGTCAACACAACTTGGGGAAGAAGTTGCTGAGGAACACTTAGAGGAGGTTCTTTCTGGGGAAATGACCCCAACTGGGGATATCTGGCTCTGAATAAGTTCCCACAGAAGAAGAGGGCCATGTGTGGGCAGTGGCAGTGACAGAGACTATTATTTATGGCCCCTGTGCCATCCTCAAATTCAAAGCCTATCACAGCTGAAATGGCTGGAATCCAGAATTCTTCACCCAAGTGAAATACAACCCGTTTCAAAAACACTAACAGGCTGAACAAGTTTATGTAGGAATTAAGTGGTGAAATCAGACACAGGATCCAGAGGGCTCTCAATAAAGAGTTGGTAATATAGTGACTTGAATACGTGCATGGTCTATGGTATAATATTCCTCACTTGAAAAATTGGAACCTTACTAATTATTATGTAAAAATTGTTGGTGCTTCAAATCGTGGCTATGAAGTTCTATTTGATGAAGATTAAATTATGTTCATTAAAATCTCTGGGTCAAAATGAAAATATTTCCAGAAGATTTTTTAACATCCGGAGAACACAAAATCAGTTAATCAGAAAACTTGAACTATATCAGTTTATTCCAAGCAAATTGCACAAAGAAGGGAAATTTTTGTAACACTCTGAAGCTAAGTTAGCTATCACTCATTCTCGTGTCTGCATTCAGAAAAAGAGGATTCAGGGTTTACAAGGCAGCGGGCTTTGCCCTTGGTAAGACTGTCTCCATCCATCACTGTGATCCTGCTATCTCTACATCTAAATTCAAGGTGCACACATCCAGTGAAGCGCCACTCTCTTGTGTGAGTAGGTTTTTTTTTTTTTTTTTTTTGTAGTTGGGGTAAAATATGCAGCATAAAACCAAAGAGGAGAGAGGATGTATTTTGGCTCATGGTTTCAGAGCCCATGGCCGGCTGGTTCTAATGCGAAATGTCATGGGGAACATCTTAGGAAGGCTGTATGCTCATGGTGGACACAAGCGGAGAGAAGATGGCCGGGAGCAAGGGAAAAGGAGGGGTAGGATCTACCCTCCCAAATTACTTCCTCTCATGGCCTGATTCCTCCAACTAGATCCACTTTCTAATAGAGTACATACACCCATGAACTCAACAGGGAACTAATTCGTTGATGAGTTTAAGGTCCCCATTAGTCACCTTCCAAAAATTCTACCTTTGAGCACATGGGCCTTTTAGGAAGCATTTAAAATCTAAACCATAGCACTGTTATAAACATTGTTCAGTTGAGGCTACTCTGGATTTTCCTTTACACTGGGGGGGGGGGAGAAGAAGGAGGGAGGGAGGAATGGGGAGAGAGAGAGAGATTGCAAAGCATGATTTGCACAAGATAGCTCTAAGCTCCACTCTCTGTGAGATGGCTGTTGGTTGCCCCGTGGCACGAGCTCCAGATGCTCAGCATAGTTCTGCACCCTCAGTGTCTAACCTCACATCTGCCACAGAGTAGGTATACAGTTACTGTTTAGAAAATGCCTTGTGCATTCAAATATAAGACACATCGTGGAGCCAGATTAATGCACCTTCAATATGATTCTCTGTGGTACAAAGTGACAGACCTCGAAGAATGTAACATTGGCCAATCACTGGTATTGTGTTTATCACATATTAGTGCAAGCTGTGTTAGAAGCCTCTTCATAAGGACATATGTTTTCAGTGTATGTGTTTTTTAGGAGTATTGTAGACAAGCCAGTGCTATTTTGAACCATCAGTGATAACATCTGGTCTCTAGGTTAATAAGTCAGAATTCTATGAGTGTTGGCAAATTTTAATTGGTGAATTTTCATGGAGAACAGAGTTTTGGGTATGAACTCAAGTCTATTTAATGCTCTGGTCAATTTTCTTCTTTTCATTAAGTTTATTTTTACATTTTTGGTATACAATATGATCACAGTCATCACTGTGAATTTGTACCTGTACACAATATATCTTGTTTCTTGTTTTTTCCCCATGCCCCTGCCCTCCCTTCGTCCCCTCACCCCTCCCAGTTTACAAAACCTTTACTTCTATTTTTCGTCTTTTTTTTCATATTTTTTGCTTTCCCTTCCTTCCTCACACCCTCCCTACTTTCCCTTCCTTTTGGACTTTTTCTCCTTATTTTACATTATCTCTTGTACATCTTGTTCCTCATTTACACTTGCAGGTCCTCACCCCAGAAACACTATTCGGTTTTTACACATCTTATTCATTTCACTTAAGAGTATGTCTCAGTCCTTTGAGCTACAATGTGCATTTTAGCTATTCATTTATTTTTTAATTGAATTCTCTTTATGTTATTAAAATTATTTTTCAGGAAATAGTCTTTATGTATAAATTTTACAACATGAATGATTCATCAATCATCTCTATATAATTTTACCAGTCTGAACTTACTTTCTTGAAAAATATTTCTACTAAAAGTGACTCATTCAACCATTCTAGATCAAAATTTGGCCTATAGGATTAGATTCTTCTATTAATTTTTAATCAATAATCTGATTTTTCACAATGAGGTTTTAGGCATTGGCAGTTTAATTTTGCAAGGACTATTGCTATCAAGTTTAATATTCCTGAGTCAGTTTGTGCAGTTTTGGAAGCTATTAATGTGATGGGATTCTTCAGTCGTTTTTCTTTTAATTTGACCATGTGAAGTTTTATGCATGCTCAATATAACTACTTTGATGAGTTCTTACAATATTTACTTATTTATTTATTTATTGGAGCATAAACCTAAGTGAACCAAAGGCTCATAAGATGAAGCGAAGAGATGGGGTTAAATTGCCAATGTCCTACTTCACTGTAAGGACCTCTTTAATACTGTAATGGAGAGGTGGAGAAAGCGTTTCTCACAGAAGCTTCATAGCAATTATAAGTCTGTGAATTTACATTTAATTATCCCCGAAGGTAGAACTAGGGCCAGTATGATCCAGGAGGTAATTTCATCTCAAAATAAAAGAAATGACTATCAACCAGAATGATTGCCCTTTGGAAGGGAGCTGACAAACATCTTTCTAGGATTCAGAAAAAACGTGGTTGAAAACCTGTCAGAGATTCCACCAGATTGTCTAATATTTCTTTCAAAAATCCATATCAAACATTTTTAATGAATTTGTATTCATTCCAAATTATGGTTTAAGGGCAGATGTGGGTTTTCTCTCCTCTTAGCCTTCATCTTTCTAAACTGTGGAGAACTAATTGGTTTAATCATCTTTCTAAATTGTCCAGAACTAATTGGTTTAATTTATTTTGGTTTTAGGTCTTTCATGAGAAGTTCATGTTTCTTTTCTTGCTCCCCTGTCTTGCCCCAGTCCAAGCCATTAGGACTCCTCCTTTCTTCTCCAAAAATGCGGTCCCCTCTTATGACACTTTTGCAGACTCTTATGACACTTTTGCAGACTCCTTTGTTTTTGTTCTTTAGAGTTCCTCAGCCTTTGGTGGCCCTGCTCTTTGGTGGTCAAAAGCCTGCTCTGACCCTCCGAAGGGGCCAGCTCCTCCCAAAGTGTCATTCACGTGCCACGCAAGAAGTGGCAGTAGCTCACCTGGATGACTGTTCAAATTTTTTAAATGTGATTGTTTATAGTGGTGATATGCAGATAAGCCAATGTAACATACTGTGTCTAAATTACATGAAGAGTCTTGTGGGTTCAAATGACACATAGTGTGCCATTTTTTTCCTGGAAATTGTCATGCCTGATAAGAAATCAAAACAAACCATTGCAAACACATAAAATTATTAAAGATTTTTAGCTAGCCAAGTAATCCATAGGTGTTACCGGTTAACCTTGCCATAGACAAAAAAAAATCAAGATCCATATGGATTTCTATTATCAGGGAAGATTTGATAAAAGAAGAAAATGATTAATTATTTAGGGGACTTTGAAATTTATGCTGCCTAGATAAATATTGTTTTAGAGACCTGCCAGAATTTTGATTTAAAATTTGTCTGTGAATTTTAACAGGGTGTTGGCATTTAGTTTTCAGCAGATCTTTGGAGTATATAGCGATAATGCATACAAAAATTCCTCATTTCATGAGAAAGTTTGAAAATCTAGATTATAAGAAGAAAAGTGAGAAACTGTAGCTAAATCTCTGATCTACAGAGAGTGTGACTGAAGCATACATTTCCCAGGAAGCCCAAAGGACAAAAGCAGAAAGAAATCCCAGGCAGTGTGGGATTCATTTTTCCTGGTGCTAGTCTTTAAAGAGCATGTTGTAATGTGTCACATGCTGTACTAACTGCTGGGGAGGCAGGAACAGGTGGGATGGATGGGACTTTTCAGGGGACTTTTCATGACGCCAAGTGGAGGAAACATTCATATTCTGTCTCCAGATTTCCACCTCCTTATGATGCCCATTTTACCTCTACCTCTCTCCTACATGTGAAGCACTGTTGTTTTGAAAGAGCAAGTAAAATGGCTGAGTGAAATGGAGTGGACTGGAGATCTCTAAATATCCATGCAGCCCTGTGGAAACCATGATCCTCTCAAGTGACCAGGGACAACTGGAAAGTGAATCATCCTTCTCCAGGCTTTTCTGTGTCTCCACATAGTGGGGGCTATTCCCAGGAGAGCCTTGTCATGGATGATCACTGCTTAACAGGGCTCCTTTTGGTTGAACCCAAGATCCCTCACTTTAAAAAATGGATCTGAAAACTCATGTGGGGGCTTATTCTTACATTATATGTCTATTTTCCTTTGAAGATGGTAACATACGGGACAATAATTATAGCAAGTTTTTTCTTCTGTAGTTATCATATTTAACTTTTTTTTTCACATGGAATATTTATTTTTTTTGATGGCCCAAACTCAGTTTTTGTTTTATGTGAGTAACTGTTTGTTGGGTTTTCATGTGTGGCAGAATATAGGTTTCACTAATCAGTCTGATCTAGCTATCTATAAGAACCAACTCTATCCAGACTGCTCAGTTTGGAGACTGTGATGATGGAGACGCTACTGAATTTAATGGATCCATTTCAGGTTTATTCTTTTGAATTGCAGTTTTCATGTCTGTGACACCATTTTCCTCCTCTCCTTTCTCCTCTGGCCCCTCTTTCTTTTTCCTCTTTATCTTAACTTTGTTCCTCTTCCTTCACATTTTCCTTCTCTTCTGCCCAGTCTCCCTCTACTGCATTTCTCTTTCTTTCTTCCTGCTCCCTGTCCGCTAGCACTCACTGCAGGCAGTCCTCCCATCCTTACTAATGATTGTTTTTAGCCTATAACCAGGATAAACAATGTGAATTCCCTGCTTTTTCTAATAGTCTGTATTTAGGTCAACTCTCCCTAAGAGCTATGATGTAGGTTCCATTTTAATAAGGAGATTGGGGCTAAAAGATAAGAGTTTCACACCGTCCCTCCTAATTTAGCCCTAGTTCTGTTTCCATCAAATTGTGGAATCATTTTCTTACCCTCTAAAGGGACCAGTATTCTCAGAGTCTGCGCCCCTTGCTGCCCCAGGCTGCTTCTCTGCCTCGGCTGTGTTCTTCGCTCCACTGAGCACCAGCTTCTACAGGAACTCAACCTACTCTCTGCAGTGGAAAATCGCTCTTGGGCCTCCATCACATGTCAGACAGTGCCAGAAACTTCACATCGTTTTTCCCTTTAATTCTAACAGCAGCACACTGAGATGGGTCTCATTTCCTCCTTTTACATTGGGAAAACTAACAGTTCATAGAGCTTATGTGTATTTTAGACATATCACTAGTACTACTTGGACTTTAAAAAGGCACTGTGGACTCCAAAGAAAATGTTCTTCTTTTCTTCATTATTTATTTATGTAAGGGTCTTGTTTCTAAACAAACTTATTCCCAACAAGTTTGCAAGCTACTTGAAGAGAATTTTCTTTTACTTATTTAGCGTGTTTGCTTGTTCTTTGGAGGCTGGGTCTCATTATGTCACCCAATCTGCTCTTGGACTCTTGGACTGAACTGAGCCTTCTACCTCCACCTCCTAAGTACTGGGGGACCACGTGCCACCATGCACAGAACGTGTTCCCTTCAAGTTGCTTACATGTATGGTAGTACTTTGCAAAAAGAAACATCTGCATGTCTTGTTGGCTGTTTCTGTGTCTTCCAACATCCCAAGAGTCTCAAAACTGATGCTCCATCTAAATGTTGATTAATCCATTGATTAATATTTTGCATAACTTTTAAATATTTGCAAATATCATTCATTTCTAAGGTGTCTGTAATGACCATTCATAAAAATGACCACATCTTATTATCATTATAATTAATGATAATAATAATTAGTGATAATTAATCATTATCACTCTTCCTACATGTTGGATTATCTCCTTAAGTATTATCTCCTCATATTTAACTTCTCCTGTTCTTTATACTTAGCTTTAATCTTGTACCTTAAAACTCAATATTACTATTAGATATTTCAGGGTAAGGGTTTTGTCCCCTTCTTCTGAAATTACTACACAAAGTGACATAAGGAACTACAGTAAAAATAGAAGTAAAATAGAAGACAAAACATTATTCTGTGGATAGTCAGTCTAGTAAGCCCTAAGTTTTAGCGTAGTACTCTAAGAAAAGCTGAATATGACTTGGGGCAGTGAAAACTTTTATTCTTTTACATTTTTCTCAGAATCTCAAATGGCCAACCATTGCCAATGTGATTTGGGACACAGGCTTTTTCTCAATTTGTTGTTTGCTTTTCCTGGTTGTAGATTATAGTAAAGGAAGTTACACAAGTAAAGGAAAAGGGTTTCTAGGCAGCACATACAAATATGACTACTTCACACACTAGCTATGTGGCTAGTAGTTAGAAAAATAAGCAAGAAATAGGATAGCTGGATGGGCGTCCAGGTTGGCACATGGGCAGGACATGATAGCACTTTCTTTGCACTTGGGGTTCCATCTGTAACCTGGAGGAGTGACTACAGCCACTATTAAGGGGGAAAAAATACATGACTATGCCTCTGACCCTTGACAGTCAGTTGGAGAGCCTCTCTTTCCTTGTTATGACTATTCAGGATGACAGGAAGGATCTGGAGGAGTTTTCTTTGCAGTATATCCTAACTTAGATGCTTTGCTACACCCACAGAAGGCTTCCTCCAAAAACTAGGGAGAGCTAGCATTTCCCTGTTGCTTTGCAGAATGCCATGAATTAATTTATATTTACCTTGTTACTGTTGAAGAAAGGAATGGAGAAGCAGCAGTCACTGCTGGGTCCTTTGGGCACAGAAACACAGATGCCTAGGGTCCTGGGGACTTCCTGTCAGTGTTAGGCAACCTTCTGCCCTTTGCTATTACCCAACTGGCTCAGCTTTGTTTGCATTTGTCATATAATACTGCATTATTTGTCATGTAATAGTGCGTAGGAGGAAAGCCATACACTTTTATAGTGGACAAACAGAGACAAGGCTAAAATAATGAAACCCACCATATAGAAGTTGAGGAGAGAACAACAAGTCGAATTTGGAGGTGTGAATTCAGGAATTTGAAGTAGGTCTGAGATTCAGGACAGCCACTTTCATCCTTCTCTCCTTTTCAGACTTTGGACTCTGGCATTTATGTTCTCTGTTTTTTCTATCTTACTACATCAGTTCAATAGCCCTCACACATTTTTGCTTGAGCTTTTGTGAATATTTCTTTGTCTGCTATTTCTCATTCTACCAGCTGGGGTTAGAAAGTATCCCTCTGTTTTCTTTTGAGGCCCTGCTTCCATCTCTAGGACACTAGTTGTTAACTGTTTATTTAACTGTACTCCCTCTGCTGCCTCCTGGCTATGAGTTCCCCTCAGGGCAGCTGCTCCAGTGAGGACGAAGGTTCGTGCAGCACCTTCAGCATAGCAGACGTTGGGGTAGATGTGTCCTCCTGATTACCTTCATAAATCTCTATATCTAAGCCTGTAAGGTGAATTGTATTACCTTTATTTTATGGATGAGTAAATGGTGGCTTAAGGATATTACATAGGTTGCCCAAGGCCATTTATTAAGTGGGAGAGCTGGGATTTGAAGCCAGCTTTCTCTGACATCCCAGGCCCCGCTTTTCTCTTACTGTTGCCCTTTAGACCCTCTAGTAGAGTTCGTGGCCAGCACTGAGTCCTCCATGCACTGCTGGCTCAATTAATGCTGCTGTCTTCATTTCACTCCTCTGACCTCATATCAGGGATACCTCCAGCCACAGCTGAACTTGTCAGCTTCTCCTTCTGCCCTATTTCTGCTTCTGGGTCTGTCCTGCTGACTGGAAGATTTGCAACTTGAGTGACAGAGAGTGACTGATATCATCCCCACTCATTTTACTGTCAAGGGTTGGGCCTGTCAGCAGTCAGTGAATAATATGTCGGCAATTGGCACTGATCATAAATCGTTTCCCATTAGCTGTAGTGGTCAAATTCACCTCCCCAACACTCAGTATCTGATGGGCTAATTTCTGCTATTATACTTAAAAAAAAACAAAAGAAAAAAATGAGAGACAGAACCTTGCTGTTTGGTCATTTGATTTTTCACTTAAATGGGAGGTTGATTCCCTATCCCTAATGATTTACATTTCTGTATTCAAAGAGGAAACTGTAGAATATTTATAATGGAGAACATTTCATTCTGTGTTTATTGTGAATTGACACTTATCAAATCAGAAAAACAATCAACAGCTTTATTGTCTTCTCTCTAAATATCTAGACCAAGTAGTTACTCGTTCCTCTTATTTGTTTCTACTCTTGTTTTTTCTTGCTATTCTCTGCTTCCTCTTCTTCATCTTCCTCTTACCAAATTTATTAGAGTAATAACTTACACTTATCTAGAGTTTACCAGATTTTAGTCTATGTGTCTCAAATGGATTAATTCATATACTCCTTACTGCAATCCTTTTGTGGTAGGAAACATCCGGGGCAGCTGAGTCCATCCATTCCAGACAAACTCTGCGTCCTCCAAGGCACCATATCACAGATGCTATTACCATCTCCTTTGTAAGGATAAATAAAAGGTGAACTGGAGAGGCTCAGGAACTTGCTTACCTCCATAACGCTCTCAGTAGCAGATTTCAGAATTGAGGTTCAGGCAGACTGTTGCAGCTGCAGCATCTATGCACTATAGTCAAACAAACTACCTCTTTCTTCTTCTGTTCACAGTATTTAGCATGGCAAAGACAAAGTTTTGTTTCGCTATGTATTGTGGGTAGCTGAAGGCAAAAGGACTTCTCGTTTACATATGTTCACGAAAATCTTTCTAACATGGCTGCTCTAAGGAATCAGATTCAGGAACCCAACAGACTGTGCTTTTATCTATTTAAGGAAAGGTCCTGAATTTCGTTGAATTCATTCTGAAACTTTCTTTTCACCTGAGAGGACTTTTCATATAGACGGAGAAAGCACAAGAGAGAGCAAGAGCCTTTACATGACACAGGACCTATTTAACTTTAAAAGTGAATTTGTTATCTCAGGTCAAAAGCTCCATTGTACTCACTAGAAATATGATTTTGCTCATTTTGACTGTTATACTAGTTTGTAGGTCACTAACGGATCAATTTAGAATTTTGACCTAAATCACCTTTCAATGTTCATTAAATAAATTTATACTATTCTGATGGAATACAAATATTTGAAATTATTCCTTGAATATAGCATCCAAAAGGCTTTATATATCATATATGTCAACCCAAAACAGGCATTATTTTACTGATATTATAGACTGTTTAAATGAAATCTCTATTTTGTTTCCTTTATTA